>JAJPUD010013066.1:23267-46030 GCA_023553655.1 Myrmecobius fasciatus | reverse complement strand
AACTAAAAGTTGGTTTTATGAAAAAACCAACAAAATAGAAAAACCTCTAGTTAATTTGATTAAAAAAGGAAAGAGGAAAATCAAATTGTTAGTCTCAAAATTGAAAAGGGAGAACTTTCTACCAATGAAGAGGAAATTAGAGCAATAATCAGGAGTTACTTTGCCCAACTTTATGCAAATAAATTTGATAACCTAAGTGAAATGCAGGAATATCTACCAAAATATAGATTGCCCAGATTAACAGAGGAGGAAATAAATTACTTAAATATTCCCATTTTCGAAAAAGAAATAGAACAAGTCATTAATCAGCTCCCTAAAAAAATCCCCAGGACCAGATGGGTTTACATGTGAACTCTACCAAGCATTTAAAGAACAATGAATTCCAATATTATATAAACTATTTGAAAAAATAGGGAATGAAGGACTCCTACCAAATTCCTTTTATGACACAGACTGATACCTAAACCAAGTAAGACAAAAACAGAGAAAGAAAATTATAGACCAATATCCCTAATGAATATTGATGCAAAAATCTTAAATAAAATATTAGCAAAGAGATTACAGAAAATCATTCCCTTAGTAATACACCATGACCAAGTAGGGTTTATACCAGGATTGCGGGGATGGTTCAATAATAGGAAACAATTAGCATAATTGACTATATCAATAGCCAAATTAACAAAAAACATATGATAATCTCAATTGATGCAGAAAAAGCATTTGATAAAATCTAACATCCATTCCTATTAAAAACACGAGAGAGTATAGGAATTAATGGACTTTTTCCTTAAAATAGTCAGTAGCATGTATTTAAAACCTTCAGCTAGCATCATATGTAATGGTGATAAACTGGAACCATTCCCAATATGATCAGGGGTGAAACAAGGTTGCCCACTATCACCATTACTATTCAATATGGCATTAGAAATGCTATCCTTGGCAATAAGACAAGAAAAAGAGATTAAAGGGATGAGAGTAGGTCATGAAGAAACCAAATTATCACTCTTTGCAGATGATATGATGGTCTACTTAGAGAACCCTAGAGAATCAACTAAAAAACTATTAGAATTAATCCACAACTTTAGAAAAGTTGCAGGATACAGAATAAATCCACATAAATCATCAGCATTTTTATACATCACTAACAAAATGCAAAAGCAAGAGATACAAAGAGAAATTCCATTTAAAATAACTTCTGAGAGTATAAAATATTTGGGAATATATCAGCCAAGGGAAAGTTAGGATCTGTATGAGCAAAAGAACAAAACACTTTCCCCATAAATAAAGTCAGATCTAAACAATTGGAACAATATTAAGTGCTCTTGAATAGGTCAAGCAAATATAATATAGATGGCAATACTACCTAAAGTAATGCATTTATTTAGTGCTATACCAATCTAAATCCCAAGAAATTATTTAACTGACCTAGAAAAAATAACAACAAGATTTATCTGGAAAAAAACAAAAGGTCAAGAATTTCAAGGGAATTAATGAAAAAAAAAAGCAAATGAGGGTGGCCTAGCTGTACCAGATCTAAAACTATATTATAAAGCAATGGTCATCAAAACCATTTGGTACTGGCTAAGAAATAGAGTAGTGGACCAGTGGAAGAGGTTAGGTTTACAGGACAAAATATTCAAAGACAATAGTAATCTAGTGTTTGATAAACCCGAAGACCCCAGTTTTGGGGATAAAAACTCGCTATTTGACAAAAACTTCTGGGAAAACTAGTATGGAAGAAACTAGGCATTGACCCACACCTAACACCATATACCAAGATAAGTTCAAAATGGATTCATGATCTAGGTATAAAGAATGATATTATAAAGAAATTAGAACAATGTAGGATGGTTTACCTCTCAGACCTGTGGAGGGGGAAGGGATTTGTGACCAAAGAAGAACTAGAGGTCATCATTAATCACAAAATAGATAAGTTTGACTATATTAAGTTAAAAAGTTTTTGTACAAATAAAATGAATGCAGACAAGATTAGAAGGGAAGCAATAAACTGAGGAAAATATTTTTACATTCAAAGGTTCTGACAAAGGCCTCATTTCGAAAATATATAGAAAATTGACTCAAATATAAAAGAATTCAAGCGATTCTCCAATTGATAAATGGTCAAAAGACATGAACAGACAATTTTCAGATGAAGAAATTGAAACTATTTCTAGTCACATGAAAAGTTGCTCCAAATCACTATTGATCAGAGTAATGCAAATTAAGACAACTTTGAGATACCACTACACACCTGTCAGATTGCCTAAGATGACAGGAAAAGATAATGATGAATGTTGGAGGGGATGTGGGAATACTGGGACACTGATACATTGTTGGTAGAACTGTGATCGGATCCAACCATTCTGGAAAGCAATCTGGAACTATGCTCAAAAAGTTATCAAACTGTGCATACCCTTTGACCGAGCAGTGTTTCTACTGGGCCTATATCCCAAAGAGATCTTAGAGGAGGGAAAGGGACACACATGTGCAAGAATGTTTGTGGCAGCCCTTTTGTAGTGGCAAGAAACTGGAAATTGAAGGGATGCCCATCAATTGGAGAATGGCTGAATACATTATGGTATATGAATGTCATGGAATATTATTGTTCGGTAAGAAACGGCCAGCAGGATGATTTCAGAGAGGCCTGGAGAGACTTGCATGAACTGATGCTGAGTGAAATCAGCAGGACCAGGAGAACATTATACACAGCAACAAGACTATATGTTGATCAATTCTGATGGACATGGTTCTCTTCAACAATGATATGATTCAAACCAGTTCCTATTGCTCAGCAATAAAAGTAGTCATATACATCCAGAGAGAGGCCTGTGGAAACTGAGTGTGAACCACAACACAGAATTTTAATGTTTTCTGTGAATATTTCCCTGCATTTTGTTTTCCTTCTTAGGTTGTTTTTTTTCTCTCTTTCTAGATCTGATGTTTCTTGTGCAGTAAGATAACTGTATAGATATGTATACATATATTGGATTTGTCATATAATTTAACATATTTAGCATGTATTAGATTACCTGTCATCTAGGGGTGTGGATTGGGGGGGAAGAAGGGGAAAAGCTTGAAATAAACAAAAAAAAATTTGCAAAGGTTAATGTAGAAAAATCATGTATGTGTTTTGTAAATAAAAACTTTTAATAAAAAAAATGAAAATAAAAAAGAAAGGTAATGAACACATACTTAATTAAATCTTTCTAAATGAATGTAGGAATAGAAATTTATGCACCCTTTGTAGCAGGACAGAAATCAGCAGTGAATGAGGCTTGAATCACTGAATAACAGTATGCATTCTTTGTGGATGGTTAAATGATCAATTTTTCATGTTTGTGGCAGCCCTTTTTGTAGTGGCAAGTAACTGGAAATTGAAAGGATGCCCATCAATTGGAGAATGGCTGAATAAATTATGGTATATGAATGTTATGGAATATTATTGTTCTGTAAGAAACAACCAACAGGAGGATTTCAGAGAGGACTGGAGAGACTTGCATGAACTGATGCTGAGTGAAATCAGCAGAAAGAAGAGAACATTATACACAGCAACAAGACTATATGTTGATCAATTCTGATGGACATGGTTCTCTTCAACAATGATATGATTCAAACCAGTTCCTATTGTTCAGCAATAAAGGTAGTCATATACATCCAGAGAGAGGCCTGTGGGAACTGAGTGTGAACCACAACACAGCATTTTAACACTTTCTGTGAATATTTCCATGCATTTTTTTTTCCTTAGTTTGTTTTTTCTTCTTCTCTTTCTATATCTGATGTTTCTTGTGCAGTAAGATAACTGTATAGATATGTATACATGTATTGTATTTGTCATATAATTTATCCTATTTAGCATGTATTAGATTACCTGTCATCTAGGGGTGGGGGTGGGGGGAAGGAGGGGAAAAGCTTGGGAAAAAAGTTTTTGCAAAGGTCAATGTTGAAAAATCACTCATATGTTTTGTAAATAAAAAGCTTTATATATAAATAAAATAAAATAAAATTGGTAAATTGGTAAAAAATGATCAATTTTTCATGTGGATTTTGAATACATGCAGATGAAGCTCTATTGCAGAGAAGGTGTGACATTAATACCATTCTAGTGGATGAATCTGTTTGCAAATTCAAGTGACTTGTATAAAAGGGGAGAATCTTTTTTTTTTTTTTTTTTGCTTTTTTTTTTTGCTGAGGCAAATGGGGTTAAGTGACTTGCCCAGGGTCACACAGCTAGGGAATGTTCAGTGTCTGAGACCAGATTTGAACCCAGGTCCTCCTGACTTCAGGGCTGGTGCTCTACCCACTGCGCAACCTAGCTGCCCCTAAAAGGGGAGAATCTTGAAGGAAGTTGCAACTTTGATTTAACTAATTAAAAAAAGTGTTGTGATAATTACTGGAACTTATATATTGATTTAATGTTTTCAAAATGTTAATAATATTATTTAATTGAGTGAACTCCTGTAAAATATAATTCAAACCCCATTCCCTATTTCACTTTACATATTCCTTATTCCAATACCTCTCACTCTTTCCATTTCAAAGTTTCAATCTAAAATTATACAACTCTTTCATTGTGCCTTCTAAGTTTGTTTCATAGGCACTGTTTCTCTTTATCTAAACACTTTTCTTCTCTCACTCTTTTAATCTAATGACTTTTACTACATCCTGTCTCCTTCCTATGATATAGCCTCCTTGATCACTGTTTCTAATACTGGCCACACCTTCACTCCTCTTAAATTCAGTGGTCAATATTTAGTTGTTGGAAGATTCTTTCCTTATTATTTGCCATTTCCACATTCATCTCTTAACTCCATTACTTCATTTAAGGTTCATGCCATTCATATTTACCATGCAATCAAAGTCCTGGTAACTATTATCTACAAATCTTCAGGTCATAGTTCTTCCTTCCTCAAGAAATTCAGTACCTGGTTCACAATTTTTTTTTCTCCTCCCCCAAATTTGTCTTCAACTAGGGAACTTCAGCATGCATTTATTGATTCTTACTGACACATCATAATCGCTGACTTCTTCATTGTCATAGTTTTCCATGAGTTATTCCTGCATCCCACCTCAACTCCACATGAAGACAGCCGTACATTTCATTTTATCATCACCCACAAATATACCACCTCTATTTTCAAGAAGTACAAAGTCATCTTCACCTAACACAAATATTTGACTTTTCTCCTCTCTTTTACCCCTACCTTACAAAATCTACTCTTCACCTACACTGTGACTTCCTATCCTTTGAGAGTCACAATTTTTAGCACTATACAATATGATTTCTAACTTTATTATTCCAATTGAACTGCTCTCTTCAAAATTATTAATGATCTCCTAATGTCCAAAGCCAATGGTGTTTTCTCTATATTAATTTTCTTTGACTTCCTTACAGTTTTTGACATTGCTGATTAATGTTTTCTCTTTGATACTCTTTTCTCTCTCAGTTTCTGGGATATCACTAACTGTGGTTTTTCTCCTATCTTCTCTGTCTTCTTCACTGGATCTTCTTTCAAATCATGCTTAATCTTCAATCCTTGGTTCTCTTTTCTTCTTGCATTTATAACTTTACTTGGTAGTCTCATCACCTCCAATGGATTTAATTACACTGTCTATATTGCTTATTCTCAAATTGACCTATCCTACCCCATAATCTTTTAACCTCTAGTATTGCATTTTAATTGCCTTTCAGACAGTTCAAACTAAAAGTACAATAGACATTCAAACACAGTAAGTTCAAAATGAAACTCATTTTTCCCCAAAACATAACCTCCATCCTACTCTCCCCTTTATTGTAATAGGCAACACCATTACCCAATTTTTTCAGGCTTTCATTTTAGGAATTATCTTCAGCTCTTCACTGACTTTCAATCCCTTGCACATATTTGACTTGTTGCCAAAACCTTTTGATTTCACTTTTGCACCACATTTTAGAAAATGCCCTCTTCTCTTCTTTGACACAGTCACTATTGTGTTTCATCATTTCATGTCTGAACTATTATAATATTCAGTTGCTGAGTCTCTCTGATTCAAGTCTTCCCATTTCAATCCACCATCCTATTAGCCACTAAAGCAAGTTTCCTAATATGTCAGTCTAATCATATCACCTTTTTATTCAATTATCTTCAGTGGCTCCTTGTTCCCTTTGAGATAAAATACAAATGTTCTGTTTGTCATTCAAAACCCTTAATGACCCAACCCTCTCTTATCTTTCCAACTCTTTATATCTTATTCCCTACCATGTACTTATTGATCTAGTGATACTGATCTCTTGACTGTTCCAGAAATAGTACATTCTATCTTTCAGCTTTGAGCATTTTCTCTGGTTGTCTGTTCTTCATATCTAGAATGAATGCATTTTTCTTTTACTTTGGCTACTGACCTTTACATCTCAAATGAAATCCCATCTTTTATTAAAAGCCTTCCCCAACCTCTCTCATTTCTAGTCTCTTCCACCAGTCCACCAGTTATTTCCTAATGATTCTGTAAAGAGTGTGACTATGTGTGCATGCTGTCTTCCCCATTAGATTGTAATCTTTTTGAGGGCAAGGACTGCTTTTGCCTTTTTTTTTTTTTGTATCTCCAATGCTTCACATAGAAGCGGGCACATAGTAGGTGCTTATTAAATATTTATCACTTTGTGAGAGTGAGTACTCTCATTCTTCTTTCTTCTTGCCTACTAACTGGCTTTCCCATTTATCAGGCATGCTCTCTCCGTTCATCTCATTTTTTTTGTTTTTTTTTTAAGAATCCTTTCTAGATATTGTTCAAACCCCATTTTCTTTAGGAGATTTCTCCTCTTTCCAGATTTTCGGAACTTCTTCTATTATATAATTGTTCTTTCCACATTGGAATTGTAAATATCTTGATTTCAGATACTAAGTTTGCAATTTCTTTATATTCCCAGAATTCTAAATGTCTGATTTTTAATAAATGTTTTAATTTGGTGCATCCTTATTTGAGGGATTTGTTGCTAAATTAGGATTGCGGACATTGTCTGCCTAGCAATCTGTTCCCTTTGCAATTCTTTGTTTTTTAGCTCTCTCTCCCCATATTTTTTCTCTGTCCTTATTTCATTTAAAAAAAAATTAAAATAATACTTGCTTCATCTTTTCCAGGCGTTGCAATTCAATTTGCATCCAAATAATGTTTTCCTTTGCAACATTACTTTCAGATCTTTTGGAGTCAATCCATTTATCTGACCTTGGGTTTTCAGTGTGCCTGTCACCACATATAACTGCTAAGACATTCACAACTGATTATCTTATATTAGTTTATATACAGTATCTTCATTTCCATCAACTCATGGAAGTCTTTCCAAGTATTTCTGAGTGTTTCCTTCTCATCATTTTTATAGACAATAGAATTTCATCATAATTACATAGAACAATTTGTTCAGCCATTCCTCAATTGATGGGTATGGCCTCAATTTCCAATTCTTTGCTACCAGAAAAAAAAGTGGCTATAAGTACTTTTACATATATAGATCCTTTTCTTTTTTTTCATCTTTTGAGTGATATAGGCCAAACAGTGGTATTGCTATATCAACAAGTTTGTATGGTTTTATAGCACTTTGGGCATAATTCCAAATTACTCTCCAGTTAACAACTCCACCAGCAGTGCATTGATGTCTCTTTTTTCCCTTTATTCCCTCCAACATTTGTCATTTTTATTTTGTGTCTTATTAACCAATTTAATATATATGAGGGAGTGCCTCAGAATTTTTTTAATTTGTATATCTCCAATCAATAGTAATTTAGGGCCTTTTTCATATGGCTATAGGTAGTTTTGATTAGTTCATCTGAAAATTTTTCATATCTATTGATTTACTGACCTCAAGGCCTGCTTCTTTGTTATTTTACTGCAGATTTTAAACTGGGCTAGAAGGTAGAAATAAGGCCTCACTTTGCATCTTGGACCAGAATTAGCTTCTACCGAATTCTGAAATTGTTTCTTTACTGGTGAATAGCCTAGAGCCTAGAATTTTGCCACATACTGGACTATCACTCCTAAGCACAAATCTCTTCCTTAGTCTGCTCTGGATCTGTAATCTGAAATTAACTAGTGAAAAAAAAAACAAACTTTCTTTTGGCACCCATTTTTTACCATTCAGAAATGTAAGTGGCTCTACACTAGGAATTCTTCTTGTCCTGGTGCATAGACCATTCTTATGCTAGAATATTTTACTATAAGTTTTGGCAAGACCCAGTCCTCAAAGGAACCTCAGAAAGGTCCACAGATCTCTACTTTTATTTACCAACTGCAAAAATGACGCACTGATTTTTTTTTCTTTCCTAAAGACTTTCATGAAGTTTTGTGGTTCTTTTTGGAGTACTTGTGGGGTAAGGCTCAGATGAACTTCTTCTTGCTACTCTACAATTTTCTTTCACCCATGAATTCTCAGTTTTTGCACCTACCTGTAAAAAGAAGAGAATGGGACTAAGTGACATCTATGAGTCCTTATAGCTCTAAAAACATAAAATCCTTTGAAATTTTATGCTTTTCACTGTAAATAACAAATACTTTAAAATATAATCATAGGATGCATGTTTTGAGGTTTATATTCTACATTGTTTCAGCTTTCTGATTTGGTTGTGTGTTTTCATGAAAAAATCTCACCATGATATTATTCCTAAGGTGGTATTTTCCAACATAAATGGTTTCTTCTGCTTCAAAATTGAATATAAAAAGATTTTATTAGGTAAACAGGAGGAGCAGGAAAGTACTTAATTACAGTGATGTAAAATAGATCATAAAATACTTGCTTTTCTACTGAAACAAATATTTTAATAACTTTAAAGTGGGCATTCAGGTTTGGGGGGGGCATTGAAATTACACATATACTCTAAATATAGGAAAAGTTCTGTTTTGTTAATATTTTTGTATTACTAAAATGCTAGTGGTTTGTATGACACATAGTTTTGCTATTACCCTTCTATTCATTTTTTGACTTTAAAAATTAAATTAGATACCATTAAATGGATGATTTGGTTTAGTTTTCAGATATTTTTATCTGCTTCTATAAATAGAAAATGCTCCTTATTACCTATGTCACTAAATCATTCAGTAGAATTTATACTTAAAGTTGATTTCATCCTTTCTCAAAATATTGGTCTCCTAAAGGCAAAATGAAAATTTTTTACTGCATTATTCTTTTTGATACTTATTAGTAACCAATAAAATACTATCAAAAAGAAAGAATGATTTTACAATTTGATCTAAATGGATTATTTATGTTTCTTCCTATAATAATGAAATCCTCATGGAAATAAAATTATCTCATGGCATATTTCTTAAAAAATATTAGTTTCTAGTCAACATATGATATTCAGGAAAATATCAAGCTGTGTAAATTGGATTAGTCAGGACTATTCCCACTACAGTTTTTAATTAATTATAACATGATATGAAGGCCATTTATTCCTCTTCTTCTTTCATTCATGGTTAATACCTAAAATACATATGGTAGAAAACTATTAGACAAGGCATCAGCAAGAATGCCCATCATCTGTCAGAGATGAAGTGCAAAGCAATCATTGTGTTTTGTGTTGGCTATGAGGGGCTGATGAAATAAATAGAATATGTGACATGATGTCTCTTTCATCTATAAAAATATCATCTCAGAGGTTATGCTTCATTAGCTCCCAATGTAGCATGCATAATAAAGGAAGAAGGCATAGCTTTGCTTTGATTCATTGTGGGAAAGCTTATCAGGGCTCCTTTTAAGTGACAGTTTATTAAATAAGGTGAATAATGGAAAATATTCAAGCTAGAAGTGATTCACAATCCTGAATTTGGCACATGATTACAAAGTGAAGATGACAGTTCTGTGTCTACATTTTGTGTGATTATGAAATAAATGGGAAAAGATGTATTGAGTTGCCTGCAGGGAGTTACATGGGCTTTATTCTCTTTTCTTTTCTTCCTTTTTTCACCTTTAAGTTAATTCAGCCTGAAAATTTGTTGGAAAAATTACTTCATTGTAAAATATAAAAAAAATTTCACATCTTCCATGTCAGAGCAGATTCAGTGAAATTCATGTGACATATAGGAGATCTTTTCCAAGGTCATTGAAGACTAAAGCAGTTCATTCATTCTTTTTTTTTCCTCATCTAAATTTTGATACTACTAAGCTTGGCTTGTAATGGAAACAAAGATAAATAAAGCATGGGCAAAGCCCTCAAGGTAGTTATAAGCTAAAATGGAAAACTTCATTTAATTCATCAAATATTTATTTTAAAAAAAAACAAAACTGTTCTTCCTATGCAAGAAGCTGTACTTCAGATTCTAGGCTTTAAATCTTCCTGATACTAAACGTTAAATAAGAAGGATATGATATAATCACAAATAGATATGATACAAGGTAAGGTATGGTAAGCACAAAAGAATGAGTATAGACAAAGTGGTTTACCAAATGCAAGGTGGAATAAATCAGTCAGCTTCCAGAAAAAAATATATTATGGAAAGCTTCAGGAATAAAGTGCCAACAAAAAAGAGGCTTTAAAAACAAAATGATTTTTACTATATAGATGACTGTAAGATTACATATGAGATGATATTTGAGCTGGGCCTTAATGGATGAAGGGACAATGGGGAAGTTTTGACATGTAGTTATTGGAAGAGAGGCATAACAGGAAGAACCAAAGCAGAATGAGTAAAGGAATGAAGATAAAGACAGTTTTCATACCTATATTGTCTGTTTAGGGAGTGACAATATTATAGGTTCCATATTATACCTTCTGAGTGAATATTCTCCAAAGAACTCTGTCCTGAATTTTCTCTGTCTCTCTTTATAGTTATGTCTCTTTCTCACTCTTTCCCTATGTCTCTGTCTGTGTCTTTCATCAGCTTATGTGGTGCTATTAATCATTTTATCTTAATAAGTCACAGATCAGCAATATATCTAAATCACTTTCTGAGCTTTAGATTCAAATTTCCAACTAGCTATTTCAATTTGGATGTCCTAGAAAAATAAAGAGATAGGAGAGAGAATCTTTATGTAGGGATTCAGTTGGTTCTTTCTCTGGGTATGGATAGGATTACTATTATAAGTGCTTCAGAATTGTTGTGGATAATACTAAGAATAACAAAGTCATTTACAGCTAGTCATCCCAGAACATTGCTTTTACTTTGTATATAGTACATATCACTTTGTTCATGAGGGACTTTCCAGGTTTTTTTCCAGAAAATATCCTGTTCATCATTTGCCAGAGAACATTAATATTCAATCAGAGAAACTTGCTCTGCAAACTTTTTACAATTACTGTTGCTAATTACATTTCTCCCCTTTACTTTCTCTTTCATTTTACACTGTCTCCTCAAAAGTGTTTAGCTATTCACCACTCCTTCCTCCTATATTCCCTTTGTTTTATCACCCTTCCCCCTTTCTATATCTTATTCCCCTTCTATTTTCCTACAGGGTAAGATACATTTCTATATTTCTATAGAGTGTATGTTATTTCCTATTTGAGCCAATTCTGATGAGAGTAAAGTTCATTCACTTTCCCTCTCCTCCCCTCCACTATAAAAGCTTTTACTTATCTCTTTTTATGACAGATAATTTGCACCATTCCACTTCTTCCTTTCTCTTTCTCCCAATTCATTCCTCTCACCCTTTAATTTTATCATTACAACATATTATCTTTTGATATTCAACTCAAACCTATGACCTCAGTCAATATATACTCCTTCTAACTGCCACAATAATAAGAATGATTCAATGAGTTCTGTCTGATCTTCTCATGTAGGAATGTAAACTGATATCCCTTATTATATTCCTTATGATATAATTTTCCTGATAACCTACTTATGTTTCTCCAGAGTTCTGTATTTGAAAATGAAATTTTCGTGATCATTTCATCACAAATGCTTGAAAATATTCATTTCATTCAATGACCACCTTTTCCTCTGAAGGATTATACTTAGTTTTGCTGGGTAGGTGATTCTTGGTTGCAGTCCTAGGTTTACTGCTCTTCAAAATATCATATTTGAAGTCTTTGGGTTCTTTAATGTAGAACTACTAAATCTTGTGTTTCACTGATTGTGGTTCCACTGTACTTGAATTGTTTATTCAACTATATTTGCAATACTTTCTCCTTGATTTAGGAATTTCACAATTTGCTTATAATATTCCTAGGAGATTTTATCTTGGGATCTCTTTCAGGAGGTAGATTTTTTCAATTTCTATTTTACTCACTAGTTTTAGAATACAAGGACAGTTTTTCTTGATAATTTTTTGAAAGATAATATCTAGTCTCTTTTTTGATCATGACTTTTAGGTGGATCAATAATTGTTAAATTCTTTCTTCTGCATCTGTTTTCAGGGTCAGCTTTTTTTTTTCAAAGAGATATTTCACATTTTTTCTATGTTTTCATTTTTTTTGGTTTTGCTTTATTGTATGTTGATTTCTCATAAAGTCATCAGCTTCCATTTGCTCAGTTCTATTTTTTAAGAAATTATTTTCCTCTGACTTTTTGTACCAACTTTCCCAATCACCAATTTTTGTTTTTAAGGCATTCTTCTCTTCATTAGGTTTTGTACTTCCTTTTGTACCTCTTGTAATTCTTTTCCTAATTTTTCTTCTATCTTTTTTACATGATTTTGAAAGTCCCTTTTAAAGTGCTCCATGGACTGAACCCAATTATTATTTTTCTTGGGAGCTTTGGATATAGAAGTTTTGACTTTGTTATCAACTTCTGATTGTATGTTTTGATATTATTCCTTGTCACCATAATAACTTTCAATAGTGAGATTTTTTTTTTGTTTCCTACTCATTTTTCTAGCCTATTACTTGGCTTTTTACCTTTTGTTAAAAACAAACAAACAAACAGCAAACAAACAAAAACCTGTTTCCAGGGGGGAGGTTTCACTGTCCCAAACTTCAGGGGTTTTGTGCTGCTGTTTCCAGAAATTTTTCTAGGAATCTGACTATAAGCAATCTTTTCTACCCTGTAGCTGTTAAGTATGTCTCCACCCCACTGTAGCTGTAAGATCTAATGTGCTGGCTGGGGCTTGGCTGAAAGATTTGCTCTGGGACTGCATACCAGACACCCATCCCATTGTCACAAACCCTCTTCATTGAGTTTTTGACTCTTCCTTAGTGTCCCTGGGCTAAGAGTTCGAAAAACCTCCAACACTGCTGCTGATTCAGAAGTTCTGCCTTACTGATGCCGGGGTCTGGGCTTGAGCTGGGGACAGACTTGCACTGGGATTGTGCACTGAGGTCCCTCTCTAGTTCCACAGATCTTTTCTGCTGACCTTCTGGAACCTCTTCAGTGTCTCTGGAAGAGAAGCCTGGAAAACATAAGTAATGCAATTGATTCAGAGGTTGGGCCCAGGCCAGGCTGTGGCTGGTTCTGGGGTTATGCCAGTGTGTCTTGCCTCAGGATTCTTACTCTAGTGCCACAGATCTTTTCTGCTGAGTTTCTAAGTTGCTTTCAGCTGGAAAATGTTCTATTCCATCTTTTGAAATGTTCTGATGCTCTAAAATTTATGTCATTATTTAAAGGAATTTGAAGCAGTTTGGGGGAGAGGTTGGGCAAGTTCCAGCCTTTACTCTGACATTGTGGCTCCACCTCCTCTTGGATGTCCTAGAGACAACTTTAATTAAAAATACCTCTTATCTCCCACCTGCCCAAACCATTCCATATGCAAATTTTCTCTTTCTCATAGCTGGAATATGATCCTTCTGTTCTTTCAAGACCACTTGAGCACCATTTTCTAAGTGAAACATTTCCTGATTATTGAAATTACTATCCCATTATCTTACAAATATAGTTTTTATTTTTATTATGTACACACACACACACACACACACACACACATATATATATATATATATATATATATATAATCTTGTATAATCTATGGGACTACATACTCTTTTGACAATAAAGTTGGCACATTCTTTGTTCTGTATTCCCAATGCCTTAAGTAACAGATTCTCTGCTTCTGCACTAACTAAACGTCAAGTATGTTATATTTCAGAATTACCCAGGATTTTCTAGAAATCATAACAGCATTGGGACATCTCTCATCTCTGTCTTTAGATAAAGCACCCATCAATTGTATTCATCCTCAATTCAAGGGGATCCCAGCTGCCCAGTCTCCCTTGAACCACTTAATAGATTAACTTTTATAGAAGAAATTTACTTGACAAGTAAAAATAAAGCAAATATGGGCAGCTAGGAGAGGCAGTGGATAAAGCACCAGCCCTGAATTCAGGGGGACCTGAGTTCAAATGTGGTCTCAGATACTTAACAATTTCTAGCTGCATGTCCCTGGGCAAGTCACAGCCCCAATTGCCTCAGCCAAAAAAAAAAAAAAAAAAAAAAAAGAAAGAAAGAAAGAAAGAAAGCAAACATATAAGTATATCCCTCCAGCATCTTAAGACATGATTCTCCATATAACATCTCAGTCTCTGGGCAAGGGAATAAGATTTATTTCACAATTTAGCTCAATTCCTAAAACCAAAGAGATCAAACAAAACTGACCAAAACTCTAAGAGTATTTTTTTTCAGACACAGGGCATAAGGAGAGGAGAGAGTGGCCCTTATGACCTTTCCTCTCCCACTCCATTATGTCCATGTTATGAATGAATGATTTCCTCACCTCTGGACACAACTGGAATAAATAAGATTCACTGTGCCTAGGTCACGAATATTTAAAGCCTAAGGCATTTCCAGCTACAGTGAAAAGAAGCTATTTCTAAGCTCATAATAAGCTCACAAGAATTTTCTAGGCTTTTACCAGTCTTCCTGTCATCTCTCATGTAGACACTTCTTTTGTGTGTGTGTGTGTGTGTGTGTGTGTGTATGTGAGCACGCACATGATCAGGGCATATGGCAAAGCTCCATTACACTAGAGCAATTTCCAGTATATGTAGTTAGAACTTAATAAATTGTTATTGATTGATTGTAAGGAGTTTAGGCTACATCAAAACTATGTGATGGGGTCGGCCTACAGAGGTAGAATAAGACCAGACTGCAAAATATCTGTAATTCCAAATAAAGGAATAGTTTTTGGTTATGTTCTTTTTGGCTGTGGAAGGGAAAAATAGAGGAGAGTAAAAATGACATATGAAATTCAGCGATAGAGCTTTACAATTTACAAACATATTACTTAGCTGTTTTCATTGGAATCAAGTAGTGTAGGACATTGAAAAAAGTTATATTTTGTACATAAGAAAAATGAAGCACATACAAATAGAAAAGCAATTTTAATGGTAATAGTTTAGGGCAAGATTTTAATCCAGCTCTTCCAATTCCAGAGCTAATGTGCTTTTTTGCAATATAGATTACTATATCTTTGTAAGCTCAAGGGATCTAAAGTAGGTTTGGTAGCAACAAGATGATTCAAAGTAGTACTTCATAAAGATAAATTTAGTAGTTGTGTGCATATGGAAGTGGAAGTTGAGATGATATTGAAAAGGAACATGATATTGAATAGAAAATGCCACGATATGCAAGGGAATTGGATTTAAGTAAGGGAAGGCTGTACAAGGTCACCTGCCTCATTTTCCATTTAGGAGTCTTGATATAGATAAAGAAGACTGCAGATGGACCAGGATGAAATGGAAGACCTTGGCCTTTTTAAGCTAAGATTTTCAATGTGTCTTAGTTTGACTGAGGTTGCACCCATTAGGTGATTAAGACTAGGTAGCAATTGAGGCAAAGAATCTCCTCTTTCTCTTAGCCCCAAAAAACTCTAAATAAAAAAATAAAACCTCAGGGTATTTAGGCAAAGCAGAAATTATTGCTATTTATATTGATTCTAAGTCAGTCATTGTAGTAGTCTAGACAGAAAGTAATGAGAGCTTGAACTAGATTAGTAGTTGTGAGAAGGAAAAGAACAGCTGGATGGTAGTAAAAGTGGTGGATTGTTACTCTGTTATATGCTGTGAATTAATATAGAACTGCACGTTATTAAGAAAACCATAAATTATAAAAACAAACAATCAAAATTCTCCAATAACTTGACATTTACAAATAGAACATTGATATGTCATACTGTTTTTCCTATTGAAAGGAAGTAGTGGCTTCAGTAGTGAGATAAGAGAATTACTTTATGTAATAATAGTTTTATTTTTATTAGTTGAAATAGTGATTTAATTGTGCCAAGTATAGTACAAAGACAATGTGCACATTTTGAATATTGTGGAAAGCATGCAGATAGCTCCCTTTGAGTATATTTTTGAAAGCACTTTGATAAAACTGCTAACATTATGCTTCCAGATGTTTGCTACATTTTATTTGAGCCCTATTTCCAATTAATCCTCAGTAAAAACATTTAAATAGACATAAAGATAGGTAGTGGTAACACTTTCTGAATTGTAAACTGGTTTTTATACGGATTGAAGAAAATTTGGCTCATAAGTGATGCATTCTTTTGGAATTTTATACATGATTTTCATTTATTTATGCTACATAGCTCAACAGAGACTCCTAGCAGAACTCTTATTATTTAATTACAAGTGCAGACAACAAAAGATAAAAGATTTAAAAATATAAACTTCATGGAAATGAGAAAGTAAATTCTTCCCTCTGAATTATTTCAAATTGCAAATTTGTTAAGAAGAAATGGACTAGCAGGACGATTTCAGAGAAGCCTGGAGAGACTTGCATCAACTGATGCTGAGTGAAACGATCAGAACCAGAAGATTATTATACACGGCAACAAAAATACTATATGATGAACAATTCTGATGGGCATGGCTTTCTTCAACAATGAAATGTTTCAAACCAGTTGCAATTGTTCAGTAAAGAAGGACATATACACCCATAGAGAGATATATGAGATGTGGTCTACAACATAATATTTTCATGTTCTCTATCAATGTTTGCTTGCATTGGGTTTCCTTTATCAGTTATTTTTTATGTAGATACGATTATTCTTGCACAGCAGGAGATATGTATACATATATTCAACCTGGCAAGTATTTTAATATAATTAACATGTAGTGGACTTCCTGCCATTTAGGGGAAGGGAGGGGACTAGGGGGGGAAATGTGTTTATGGAAAGTTATGTAGGGGTCAGTGCTGAAGAATTACCCATACATATGTTATGCAAAGAAAAAGCTTTAATAAAAAAAAAAGAAGAAAAAAAAAGAAGAAATAGACTAGTGGTTCAAGGTCATCATGTCTATTTCTATAGGGGAATAGAGAAAATATCTGAACTTATTGCATTAGAAATACTGTTGTTTCTGAATAACCTTATCTTTAGATATGCATAAAACATGGTGATTTTCTGTCACTGAAAACTATACCAAGCCCTGTGACAAGATACAAGATACCTGGGGAAGGGAAGACATTATACAGAACACTATTCCCTTATCCATTCTTTTGCTGGAAAGAAACAGCAATATCCACTTCATTTTTTTTTAAATAATATTTTATTTTTTCAAATATGTCCGAAGATAGTTTTTAACATTCATCTTTGCAAAACTTTCTTCCCAAGTTTTCTCCCTATTTTCCCTCACTCTACCAAGAGAAGAAGCAATCTGACATAGGTTAAACATGTGCAACTCATGAACACATTTCCACATTCATCACACTACACAAGAAAAATCAGATCAAAAGATTAAAAAAAAGAGAAAGAAATGAGGTGTTTCAACAAGATTATACAATGACCAATTCTGATGGACATGACTCTGTTCAACAATGAGATGATTCAGATCAGGTCCAGTTATCCTGTGATGAAGAGGGTCATCTACACCAGGGGGAGGACTGTGGGAACTAAATGTGGTTCACTCCTTTTGTTGTTTTTGCTTGCATTTTATTTTCTTTCTCTTTTTTTTCTGGTTTGATTTGATTTTTATTGTGCAGCAAGATAATTGTATATTCATATATTGGATTTAACATATATTTCTTTCATGTTTAACATGGACTACTTGCCATTTAGGACATGGGGCAATGAAGGGAGGGGATTGAAACACATGGTTTTGCAAGAATTAATGTCAAAGAATTATCCCTGCATATGTTTTGAAAAATAAAAACCTTTAGTTAAAAAAAAGAAAGAGGCCTTTATAAGAAATCCAATTTTGATTCCTTCCTAATCTTGGTTGTATTGGTTTCTTCCAATAGTTCTAAAATGTGTAAAAGTGTTTTATAATTATTTTCATACAGTTCCTGGCTTTTTCTTGACATATAGACTCCCAAGTATTTTATATTGCCTACAGTTATTGTAAATGGGATTTCTCTTCCTATTTTTTGGGCTGAGTATTGTTGTATTTATTTTATATTCTGTAACTTTGCTACAGTTGTTAATCGTTTTTAGTAATTTTTAGTTGATTCTCTAGGATTCTTAAAAAAAAAATCGTATCATCTGCAAAAAGTGATGGTTTTGTTACTTCATTACCTTTTCCAATTGTTTCAATTTCATTTTCTTCTCTTATTTCTAAAGTTAGCATTTCTGGTACAATATTGAATAATGGTAATAATGTTCAATTTTGTTTAACCCCTGATCTTAATGGGAAGGGCTCTACCTTATTTCCATTCCATATAATTCTTGTGTTTCAGGCCAGATTTGAACTCAGGTTCTCCTGACCTCAGGACTGGTGCTCTATCCATTGTGCCACCTAACTACCTCCAAAATTGTAATCTTAAAAAATAGCATTTTTGGATGTTGTTGTTTTCTTCTATGTTTAGCTCTTTATGTTTCTTTTGGATCTTTTATTTAAGGATCAAATTTTATATGAAGCTCTGATCTTTTCACTAGAAATGATAGAAAATCTATTTCATTGAAATATTTTCCTCTGAATAATAATGCTTAATTTTGCTGAGTAATTGATTTTTGTTGTAGTCCAATCTTCTTTGTCTTCTTGAATATCATATTCCAGATCCTTCAATCCTTTAAAGTTGAAACTGCAACGTCCTGGGTAATCCTTGTTGTGGTTCCTTTAGATTTTTTTTTCCTCCCTGCTTGCAGCATTTTTTCCTTGATCTGATAATTCTGGATCTTAGCTAAAATATTCCTTAGAGTTTTCAGTTTGGGATATATTTCAGGAGTTGATATGTGGATTTTTTTCAATGACTATTTTCCCTTCTAGTTCTAAAATATCAGGCAGTTTTCCTTAATTATTTATTGAAAGATATTGTTCAAGCATTTTTTTCCATGACTGCTTTTAAATAATTCTTAAATTGTCTATCCTGACCTATTTTCCAGTCACTTGTTTTTCCAGTGAGGGTATTTTACATTTTTTTTTATTTAAAACATTTTTGTATGACTGATTCTTGATGTCTCATTTAGTCATTTATTCCATTTGTCTGATTATAAAATTTAATGAATTATTTTCTTCGCATAGCTTTTTAACCTTTTTAATCGTTGAGCTCTGCTTGTAGAATACAAGAGAGAATTTCTCAAACTTTTTTTTCCCCTCTGGAGTAAAGGGGCCTCTAACTCACCAAGTTGGATCTATAGGCCTGCAGGCTTTCCCAGCACAATGGATGGGCCTTGTCAAGTCACACTTGTTATGCTGAGGTCCAGGGGTTCACAATTTGCTGGTTTCCTAGCTGATCTGATGATCCACTGGCCTTCTGAACCAGGACAGAGTAGCCAAAACTTTCATATTCTGGTAAGGGCTGCCAATTCCATAATATTTGCTGGGAATTCCTGTACTGACTCTCCCTGCATTATGCCTGCATTAGGCTTCATTCCCCTCTGACCAAATAAGACAGACATTTCCTGAAGTCCTTCCAAGATATTTTCAACTGGAAAATTATTGCACTTTGAGTGTTTGTTCAGAACTTAAGCAAAGACATGATTTTTCACTTAAACACATATAGTAATAGATGCTAGATGAAATAATAAACATACAAAAGAATGAAATGAAATAATAAACTTACAAATGAGTGAATGGATGAACAAATTCTATGAACAATATCTAAAACATAATAAAGGATATCTTATAAAATACTTGTAATTCCCATTTAGAAATGTTATCAGCACTATAAAACACATTTTAAAACAAGATGTTCTTGTTTATTTTAATTCTTAGAAATGTAGCAGTTTAGAAATCTAATAAAGCCTCCACACTCATTCAAATACAGAAAATTCAGACTCAGTTTTCTACATTTCTATGATGTATTTATTCTATCCACCTATAATAAAAATAAGGCCTTGCAAATATTTTACTCTCTAGATTGTGTATAGCCTGTGTCAATATATCACCAGGATAATAAAACAAATCAAAAAATATTTTTCCTTTGAGTTAACTTTATAAAATTTTGCTCCAATAAAAAAAAAATCACATCTCTTTTTCTTTAGTTGACTATTTTAGGAGATTTAAATCCGACTGTTTTAACACTTCTTCTGACACATCCTGGGAAAGTAGAGGAAGTACCAATGCATTTCTTAAAAGATGAAAGAATATTCCTTTCGCAGAAAGGGAAATTATCAAAATAAGGTATTTTTCTTTTTAAAGTAAATGTAGGTGATAATCATTGCTGAGTAAGTATTACCATAGACTTGAAATTGAAATCAGCAAGCCTGGATTTATTCTCATTATACTACATTTTCTCTTTTTAGATTCTATGTCCTTTGTAAACATCAAGTTCTTTTGCACTTGAACCTAGTGTCAGTGAAGGAAGCATAATTTGGCAACACCCAAAAAAGTGAATTTGATTCCCTTTGTGAGTTTTGGGAAATAGCAATCATCATTATCAGTACCAACAACAACATCAAAATTATTATTACCAATATTAATCACTATTGTATTTTTTCACATCTGGGCAATGGTTAGATGAGTAGTTTTGGAATTAGCAAAGGAAAGAAAAAAACCTTTCTTTATTTGTGATATTCTTTAAAAAACAAAGAAAGTTAAAAATTCCATATGCCTATAGTGAACCTTGCCTGGCCCCCTTTTTATTTTTTTTTTGGCTTTTTGCTGAGGCAAATGGGGTTAAGTGACTTGCCCAGGGTCACACAGCTAGGGAATGTTAAGTGTCTGAGACCAGATTTGAACCCAGGTCCTCCTGACTTCAGGACTGGTGCTCTATCCACTGCGCCACCTAGCTGCCCCTGGCCCCTTTTTTTTTAATGCTCCTATAAGCATGATGCCAAAGCATAACTACTTGCACCTCTCCCCAGCCCTACAACAGACATCTCATAGTAATTCCATCTTATCATTTTAACCCTTTGGGATAGCTAAAGATCCAGAAATTGAAGACAAAAAATGCTCTATGCTTAGATAGGGACTTAAGTAAATAAAAATAATACATTGCATACAGAGACAAATGTTCTTAGTAACCCTACTATTACCTTCTTGAAACTTCATTTCTTTTGGGATGTTATTATGCATTTTAATACATGAATTCATTACTTAAATTTAACATTAAAATGGAATGATTTTAAGTATTTTTAAAACAAAGAAAAAAACATTTATTATCTTCATCCCACTAAACCATTTTCCTCCCATTGAACAATTAAAAAAATGTAAAATAACAATAACAAATAAGAAATTTCCATGATGGTCACTTATGTAATAGGAGGTATGTAACATGGTTGATCTTTAGTTCTCTGGACATGGTTTGTGTTTCCAGTAATCAGAGATTTTAGGAAAGAGCTAAGAGGGTGTAGAGATCAAAAACATAGGTCTTTGTCTAAGTGCTTCCTGGCTTCCCTCAGATCATCAACAGGTCAAGCCTCTGAATGGGTTTTGTAGTGACAGATTTCATAAATATTTGGAATATAATGAATTTCCAGCTGAAGATATTTTGAAAGACCTTTAGAAAAGTTCTGTTTCAACTAGTGGCAGGGCAAAGGTGGCTCAGCACAAACCAGGACAGGGACCCATGGTACAATGGTCCCCCCAAGTAGGGAAATCTACCAGAAGGCTTGTAACCAAAATATAGCAGCATTGGCTACTCTGTCCTAGTTCTGAAGGCAGTGGATCAGCAGACTAGTTGTGAGACATCCAGCACAAGTACAAAAGGCAAATAGTGAGCACCTGAATGCCAAAATCACCCAAGACTTGGCCACTCCCAGCCAGCATGCAAAAGGAAGTCAGCAACACAAGCCTCAGGGCAGCATCAAGCTACAGTTACCTGCAGAGGAAGCTTGGGACAATCTCCCCTTTCACCTAAAAACAGACTTCAACCTTTAAAAATGAGCAAAAAAAAAAAAAAAAAGCTCTGACCATAGACAGCTTTGATGGAGAAAGGGGAATGAGACCTTAAATCCTCAGGATACTAAAACATCTCCAAATGAAATAACAAAGGGTGATTTGAGTTGGTCTCCTTCTCATAAGACTCACTTGGAAGAATTCAAAAAAGTTCTTAAAAGACAGAAAAAAATGGGAAAGGAAATGAGAACTTATGAGAACTTTGCAGAAGAGTTTCAAAAAGGAAACAGAAATTATCTGAAGAAAAGTTCTTTAAAATAGATTTAGCAAAATACAAAAAGCACATAAACTCTTTAAAATTTTGGTGATGTATAAAAATGCTGATGATTTATGTGGATTTATTCTGTATGCTGGAAATTTGCTAAAGTTATGGATTAATTCTAATAGTTTTTTTAGTTGATTCTCTAGGGTTCTTTAAGTGGACCATCATATTATCTGCAAAGAGTAATAATTTGCTTTCCTCATTAAATATTCTAATTCCTTTAATCTCTTTTTCTTCCCTTATTGCCAAAACTAGCATTTCTAATACAATATTGACTAGTAATGGTGATTGTAGGCAACCTTGTTTCACCCCTGTGCTTATTGGGAATGGTTCCAGTTTATCACCATTACATATGATGCTAGCTGATGGTTTTAAATAGATGCTAC
>JAJPUD010013066.1:0-13267 GCA_023553655.1 Myrmecobius fasciatus | reverse complement strand
CCTCTCTGAAATCGTCCTGCTGGTCATTTCTTACAGAGCAATAATATTCATATACCATAACTTGTTCAGCCATTCTCCAATTGAATGGCATCTATTCAGTTTCTAGTTTCTAGCCACTACAAAAAGGGCTGCCACAAACATTCTTGCACATGTGGGGCCCTTTCCTTCCTTTATGATTTCTTTGGGATATAAGCCCAATAGAAATGCTGCTGGGTCAAAGGGTATGCACAGTTTGATTACTTTTTGAGCATAGTGATTTGGAGCACTTTTTCATATGAGTACAAATACTTTTAATTTCATCCTCTGAAAATTGTTCATATCCTTTGACGATTTATCAATTGGAGAATGGCTTGAATTCTTATAAATAATGAGACAATTCTCTATATATTTTGGAAATGAGGCCTTTACCAGAATCTTTAAATGTAAAGATGATTTCCCAATTTATTGCTTCCCTCCTAATCTTGACTGCATTGATTTTGTTTGTACAAAAACTTTTTAACTTAATATAGTCAAAATTATCTATCTGGTGTTCAATTAAGAGTTCCAGTTCTTCTTAGGACATAAATTTATTCCATCTCCATAGGTCTGAGAGGTAAACTGTATTACATTCCTCTAATTTACTTATATCATTCTTTATATTCAAATCATGAACCCATTTAGATCTTATCTTGGTATGTGGTTTTAGGTGTGGGTCAAGCCCTAATTTCTTCCACACTAGTTTCCAATTTTCCCAGCAGTTTTTGTCAAATAGTGATTACTTATCCCAGAAGCTGGGGTCTTTGAGTTTATCAAACACTAAATTGCTATAGTTATTGTATAGTTTGTTCTGTGATTCTATGATATGCCACTGATCAACTACTTACTCTATTTCTTAGAAGTACCAAATGGTTTTGATGCCTGCTGCTTTATAATCTAGTTTTAGATCTGGTAGAGCAAGGCACTTTCATCAGCCTTTTTTATCATTAATTCCCTTGAAATTCTTGACCTTTTGTTCTTCCAAATGAATTTTGCTACTATTTTTTCTAGATCTGTAAAATATTTTTTGGGGAGTTTGATTGGTATGGCACTAAATAAATACATTAGTTTGGGTAGTATTGTCATTTTAATTATATTTGCTCAGCTTACGCATGACAGATACATCTTCTTGGCTGTGCATTCTAGTTAAAATCAAACTACATTAAAAGACTATTTTGAGCAAGGATTATGTGACTCTGTAAGTTCAATGTGTATTCAAATAATTTCACTGGAAAAGATTCTTCTTTTCCCCAGTGTAAATTTTTGTTGTTGTTGTTGTTGTAGAAGGTTTAAAAACTGCAATATAATCTATAAATAATACTTTAGATTACAAACTTTATTTATTTAAAATGTTGTTGAATTTAGGTATCCATTGAGTGACAAAAACGTCATAGAAACCAAAAATCAGAGTTGTACAGGGATTTTACAGGTAATTAATTTCAACCACACATTAAATATGTTTCTAGGTACCCACTGGCTTAGATGTCTACTCTTGGCCATAATCATGTGTATTCAATAGATCTACATATGACTTTATATCTACATGAGTAATGTTGAAATCATTTCCAGTAGGTCGATTGTGCTATGCTTTCATCAGAGTACAACAGTGCTCACTTACTTGCAATGCTTGTGGAATGTAATTTGTTTTTTTTTTCCAATAGCAGTGACTGATTATAACAAATTAACTCCATATTTTCCCCTCAGGGTCTTCTTTTATTCTGAAGTAAACTATTACTAAATAAGATGAGTATGTCCATATACAAAATAAAACAGAATAGGAGGATTTTATGTGAAACTAAGAATCAGTATTATTAAAAGCCAGCTTTTCTAATTAAGAATGTACTATAATAGAAATGTTATTTTTGAAACTATTATGCCTGTCTGCATTTCTTGTTTCTATTCTCTTCAATGCACTATAAGTGTTTCAGTGATGCCCTTTCTTAAATTTTCCTAAACTTTTTTACCCAATCACTCCATTGAAAGGAAAAGCAAATAAGAAAACACACAAAAAACTTGCCACAGGTATAAATAATCCAACTAAAGCCATGGTTCCTGTCGAAAATGCATATCTCAGCACTTAAAGTTCATCACTTCTCTTTCAAGAGCTTGGCAGTATTTCATTAATGATACATTGGGATTATGGTTGATTATTATATTGATTAAACTTTTTACAACTTTCAAAATTGCCTTTCTTTACAATATTAATATTAAAAACAGTTTTTTTTTTCTGAATTACCATTACTATGCTTCTTTTTTCAAATACTCTTGTAAACAGATGTTTGATTCATAATCCCATTATATACATTAGCTCAATGATCTTTGTCTTATTAACAATGCAATCTTTTTTAAAGTTTGAATTTGATTTCTATTTTATTGCTTTTCTCAATTGCACATGAACAAAAATGTTGATTCATTTAAAACATTGAGTTTTAAACTTTTCCCCTCTCTTTCATTTCTCTCATTAAGAAGATAATCTGATATAGTTTATGCATGTATAAATATAAAAAAAAAACTTTTCATAATAGCCATGTTGCAAAAGAAAAGAGACAAAAAGAAAGAGAAAAGAAAGAAAATTAGAAAATTATGATTTTATCATTCATACTTCATCATTTATTTCTCTGTAGGTAGATAGCATTTTCTTGGATCATTGTATTTTTGAAAAAAGCTAATACATTTGTAGTTGATCATCAAACAATATTGTTGTTACTGTAAACACTGGTCTCCTGGTTCTATTCACTTCAGCTTGCATAATTTTATATAAAAATCTCTTCAAAATTTTCTGAAATAGGCACTTCTTCATTTGTTCCAGCACAATAATGCTCTATTATCACCATTAAAAAAAACAACTTATTTACCCATTCCTTTTCTTATAGGTATTTTTTGCTTTCCAAAAAAAGCTGCTATATTTTACAATTACATTATTTTCCCTTTTCTTTGATCTCTTTGAGATAGTGGGATTTTTTTTTTTTTGAGTGGAATTATTGGGTCAAAGGGTATACAAAGTTTTATAACCCTTTCAGAATAATTCCAAACTGTCTTCAGAATAGTTGGGCTAGTTTAAAACTCCACCAAATATACATTCTTATCCAAGTTTTTTTTTGCATATTGCTTCCAAAATTTGTCATTTTCTTTTTCTGTCATACTATGTAAACCTAATAGTGTAAGGTAGTAACTCCAAATTGCTTTAATTTGTATAATCAGTTGTGATTTAGAGCATTTTTCATGTCAGTATTATTAGCTTTGATTTGTTCTTTTAAAAACTACCTGGAGAATAGTCAACAAGGCAGAGAAAAGAAAAATCTTTGAGCTCTTCCTGCCTTCACTCAGATCAACACCAGATCAAGCAACTGAACTGCTTTTTGGAATGATGGAACTCACCAATATTTAGAGTGTAACAAATTTACAGCTGAAGATATTTTGAAAGAAGTTCAAGAAATGTCTGTTTCAATCTGATAATGGAGGGCTACAGGCCAGCTCTAGCCCAGCACACCACAGTCCAGTGCAGGAAGAGCCAGGGTGGAGAGGCTTCTGGTGGGAAGTTCATACCAAAATACAGCAACATTGGATACTCTGTCCTGGTTCAGAAGGCAGTAGATTAGTAGAGTAGCTGTGAGACTTCCATGCAAATACAAAAGGCAAATAGTCAGCCACTGAACCCCAGCAAATGTGGAACTTGGCCATGCCCACCTAGCAAAGGAAGGAAATAAGCAGCATCAGTCCCAGCACAGTGTGAAGCTGCAATTGCCTTTAGAGGAATCTTGGGACAATCTCCCATTTGTCTTAAGAGCAGACCTCAACCTTTAAAAATGAGCAAAAAGGCAAAAAGAGATCTGATCAGAAATGACTTTTATGGAGAAAAGAAAGAACAGATTTCAAGCACTGAGTACACTAAAGGCAAAATATCTCCAGATGAAGCCTCAAACATTGATTTAAATTGGTCTCCATCTCACAAAATTCTAGGAAGAGTTCAAAAAAGACCTGAAAAAATGAGTTAGAAGAAAAATGGGGAAAGGAATTTAGAGCTCTGGAAAAGGAAACACAGAAATTGTCTGAAGAAAATCACTCCTTAAATAATAGTTTTGGCAAAATGTAAAAAGAAAACAAGTTCTTGAAAAACAGAATTTCTGACATGGAAAAAATTCCATTGAACAAAACCACTCATTTAAAAGTTTATTTGGCCAAATGCAAAAGAAGATAAAAAAAGCTAACTGAAAAAATAATTTGCTAAAAATTAAAGTTGAACACATGCAAATGAATGACTCATTGAAATATCAAGAATCATTCAAACAAAACCAAAAAAATTTTAAAAAATGGAAGAAAATGTAAAATAACTCATTGCAAAAACACCCAACCTGTAAAATAGATCAAGGAAAGACAATCTAAAAATTATTGGACGACCTGAAAACCACAATGACAAAAAGAACATAGACTGCATTTTTCAAGAAATCATCAAAGAAAACTGCCCCAATGTCATAGAACTAGAGAGTAAAGTAGGCATTGAAAGAATTCACTAATTATCACCTGAAAAAACCACCAAAAGAAGATCCCAAGGAATATTATAGCTTAATTCCAGAATTATCATCTCAAGATGAAAATATGGCAAGCAGCCAGAAAGAAACCAAATATTGAGGAGCCACACTCCATTACTCAGGATCTAGCAACTTCTACCATGAAGGACTAAAGGGCTTGGAATAGAATATTCTGGAGGGCAAAGTAATTTGGTCTGCAGCCAGGAATCAACTATTCAGCAAAAGTAAGCATTGTCTTTCAGGATGAACATTCAATGAAAAAGTGGATTTTCATTTTTTTTTGATGAAAAGACCAAAATTGAGCAGAAAATTTAATCTTCAAATACAGAACTCAAAGGAACCTTAAAAATGTAAAAAGGAAAGAAAAAAAAATATGGTTTTTGAAGGTTAAAATGTTTATATCCCCATATGGGAAAATGGTATATTTAAGTCTTGAGAATTGTATCTTGAATAGGAGTATACTCAGAGGGTATAGGCATAATATGATTTTACTTTGATGACATAAAAAAGAAGGTACAGGTGGAAAAGAGATTGTACTGGAAGAAGAAGGAGGGGGAGATAATACGGGATAAATTACATCACTTAATGAGGCAAAAAGACATATTACAGTTGAGGAAAAGAAGGGAGCATTGCATGAATCAAAAAAGAAACATTTATATATGTTTATGCATGTGTGTATATGTGTTTGTATATTTATATATTTAGTATGTGTGTGTTTGTGTATATGGGTGTACATGCATTTATATGTGTCTTCATATGTGTGTAGTGTATTTTTTGATATACACATATATATATAAAATGTACACAGATACTGTTCAAAAATAGTTTTGAACTAATGTTTTTTTCTTGCTACTATTCTGACATTTTTCAATTTCCATAAATTATATTTTTATTTTTCCTTTCATTAAGAATTTTCAAGTTTCCGTATTTCTCTATATATTATTTATTCATTCTTTTATATATATGTATATATTTTTTGGTGAACCTTGCCATTGATTTATGTAATTTAGAGCTGGCTGGGATATAACCAGACCTTCTTTAGCATTTTTTCCACCATGCCCTTTACTTTTTTTTTCCTTCAGAAAGCACAGTTTTTCACCGCTGCTCTCTTCCCAGATCTACTACCACGCACTTTTTCTGATCCACAACACCATCAATGAGCGATGTCAGTGACCTCTGCACACAAAACTTTGAGGAAAGATGCCTAAAACCACCACAGGTAAACTAATATTCCAACTTTTCCTCAGCCTCTATGTAGGTGTGCTTTTCCTTGTTTATTAAAAAAATAGTACTGCAGACATTAAATTTTTGAACTTCATTCTTAATAAGAAATGTCTGGTTCATTTGTCTCTAGTGAAGGTGGGTCCAGTGCCCTACTTTCTTTAAAGAGTATTTGGGTTGCTGCTGAGAGGAATTTCCTGTTTTTCAGTCATGTCTGTTTCTTTGTGACCATCTTTGGGTTATTCCAGGCAATGATACTGGAGTGGTTTTCTGTTTCCATTTCACTTGTCCACTCATTTTATAGAAAAGGAAACTGAGGCAAACATAGTTTCAATGACTTGCCAGTGACTTGCCAAGTGACAAGCCAAGAGTCACACAGCTAAGTGTTTGAAGTTGAATTTGAACTCATATCATCATAACTCCAGTGTCTGTCCTCAAAGAGAAACTTCTAGATTTCTGCTTTAGAAATAGTTAAAAAATGTGAAGTGAGGTAGAAACACTGGATTCTTAACACAGATCCCTTATTTTTCAGTAGGAGTTAAAGTATGTGTATATGAAAGGGAGGAATATCTTTATTTTCTTCCCCTTATAACTTTTGATACTTTATTTGATATATTTCCCATTATTCTGATGCAGTCAGTAAGCAAGGCTGAAAGATAATCTCTCATTATAGCATATATCACAAAGTCTAAAATAGTCTGTTGAAATACAGGAAATTATATGCTTGTGAAATGTGTATAAAAAGCAATGATTGTGAAAATAGCTTAATTTATTGGGGAGAGTTTCTTTCACTATGGACCTCTCAAGAGTTATGCAAAGTCCAATTTCCAGATCATGGATTATCATGACTGGTGAGCTTGAATATCTTCTCCATATAGCTGGTACTCCATAGGACCACTGTATCACTTTATTTCCCTGGGCAGTGAGCCAGGTTGACCTTCTTCATCCACTCTTTAATGAAGAGGTGATCAGTGAATGTGGAGGCCAGCCTCTGCGGGGAACTAGGTTCTTTAATGGAGGGTTGGAGTCGGCGAAGTGGAACAAGAGACAGCACACTCTATGGCGCGGTCATCAAGTTCGATTTATTGGCAAAAGCTTGTTCAAATTATTCAAGAAAGCTTGTGATTTTTATAGTCTTACAAAGTTAGGATTCATTAGAGATAGGACAATTATTTGGCTAGGATTACAAAATTTTCTTGGGTCCCAGAAATTCCCAGGACCCCAGGTGCAATGCTTCTTAGAATAAAAGAGAATGTACAGAATAAATTCATCAAACAATATAACAATAATAAAACTTTAACTAAAGGTAAATGTACCTTGTGCTTATCACGTCATATCTGGCAGGACATGAGCTTCTCTAAAAATATTACATTTATTTATTCCAAGACTTATACAATGCTTTTTAGTTTTTAACATGGTCATAAGATTTTTTAGAATAGAAATATTTTTTTTCTCAAGAACTTATTTCCTTCAGCCCATTTATTAATCATGCGTACAATAGCTTGTTTTTGTGTAGGGGTCAGTAAACCATGCAATGGCCTATTTCTCTTACTTTTTTCCCATGACTTACTTGCTATCAATGTGTCCATCTATCACTAATGTTTACTGTTCTTTTCATTATATCATTATTTATGTAAGCTCTGTATAGGGGAGAGAAGGGTCAGGTTGATTGGATCTGGAATTGTTTCAAACAAGAGGGAGTAACTGAAGATTTCTTTTGGAGTTTTTGGGGAAAGCTATCAATTTCCCAAGTTTCCCAGTCTCTAAGTTTGTTTAATGCTTCATTAGAAGAGAAACTTTCATGTTTGGGCAGAAAGTACAAAGGGGCTTTTTGGGGGTGAAGGGTTTCGTGCTCAGCCTCATTGTGATGGATGGGTATATACATACAGCTATGCTAAGAACTCCTAGGACAGAAATTAAGCAGATAATCATTAACCAAATGTATCCCTGAATGCTTAGTTCTGTGGGGGCTTCTTCATGGTGCCTTGTACACATGAGGATCAGTCCCCTGTGGAGACCTTGTGATTCCACACAGTGTCCTTGGCTCCCAGCAAGTGAATTCAGCTAATCCTGGTAACAGAGAAAAAAAAAAAACAAACAAAATTAAATATAAATAGAGTTCAGAAATTGTTTTTATTATTTAAGAAATACCAAGAAACCTTGTCAATCTTCTATCTTCAGGAGGGTTTTTTTTCTTACTTGTAACTATAATAAGAGCAAGATTCCATCTTCTCCTAAAATCTACCAGAGAAACTCATAAACATGGCTTTAAAAGTTGACAAATGAATATCTCTTAGCCTTGATAGAACTAATGTACACAAACTGACCTGCTAAAAAAAATTAATAATTTGTCTTTAGTCTATCATTTAATTAAAAGTTCAATATTTTTGAGATTTTTGAAATGTTATAGTTTGCACTGATTAAACGTCTATTTATGCAAATAAAGATGATTTTAATTTCATAAAGGTGTTAACTGTTATTTTCCATGCAAGCAGTAACCACATTCAAATACATATACATGATTCAACTGTCTCAAAAATCAATTATATGGAATAATAGTAATAATAAATTCTGATAATAAATATCTATAGTTATCAGATACCATCTCATACCTGTCAGATTGACTAGCATAAGAGAAAAGAAAAATCATAAATATTGTATGGTATGTGGAAAAACTTACAACACACACAAAAAAATGGAAGATGTCTAAATTATGTAAACAGGAACTAAAATACAAAATTCTTCAACCACTAGTTAAGAAGTAGGTTTTCAATGGAATGATTAACTTAAAAGTTTAAAAATTATTTCAGTTGATGATTTTGCTAAGCCTGGGAAAACAGCGGTTTTGTCTACCTCTGTACACTGGAACTTTTTCCTTGGCAAATAGACTGTGGTAAATTTATCCTTATGTTCAGACTTTTTTTCACTTAAAAAGATAATTTTTGTTGTTCTATCACAAAGACTTATCTACATTTTTATCACTAATTACTTTATTCTCTTAAAATATTATAAAACTAAATGCTATTCTATTAATAGGAATGACAGATGAATTATTAATTGTACAATTACTTTCTTAGATGATGTACCAGCCGTGAAATGAGGTGCATAGTGTCAGTCAAAGAAATGCTTTAAGTAATTTTCTATCAAGTAATTAGATTTTTTTTACCTTGAAGTTGAGATTCCAAAGTACCAAAAAAAAGTAATTTATATCAAGAGCATTGTATAAATGTGCATTTAGAGATGAATTTGTTACCAAAGTACTTTTCTTTATTCAGAACATACTGTTCAGGGTTGTACTGAGAAGATTTCATGTCACTTTAAAGGCCTTCTTAAAAGTAACTGTTTACTCAATAATTATTAGTTCAAAAAAGAAAAAAAAATCCTATAATTTTAAAATATTAGATTTCAAACTAAGATGCTTTAGGCTAAAGGTATCTGCATCCTTTTTGAAGGAATGACAATTAATTCCTAAATAGAAGCTCAGAGGGAGTGTTTTTAAAAGATCTTGAATAATGATCAAAACATGTTAATCCACAGGAATATGACATATCTGACTAATGTGAACTTTTCATAGGTCAGTCTCTTTTCTCTCATCTTTAAATCAAATTCCTTTTGCACTTTATTAAGAAGCAGCTCAATATCTACTTTCTCCTGGAAAATACCTCTGACAAACTAGACACATTAAGCAGATCATTATTATCAAATGGTATTTATTAAGTGACATTTGCACTCAAGTGCCCTATGCTATACAAAGCAAATTAATGAGAAGGAAGAGTCTTTTTAGATGATACTAAACAAGAACAAGCAAATGGTGTATGAAAGAGTAGATGTTAACATCAATTAACATAGAAAAAGTAATATTTCTATATGTACAAGTGCTCATTGTTTAATATTATTCAAGGACTATACAGAAATGGAAGGTATATATTACAATTTTTTCATCCGCTTCATTAGAAAGAGATGAAATTTCAGTTTATGTTTGAAGAGTTCTTAGATAGTTTGCTGCATTAGAGATTTACTAATCTGACAGATATACATGGAATAACAAAGCAAGATAATTGCTTTGACAACAGTTACAACCAAAGGGGAAGTCAAGAGATTAGTATGGGTTAAATAAAATAAATGGACTCATGCACAGTGACAAATAAGGGGATGACATAATTAAGTAGGCAATTGATTCTTATTGAAATATAAGGATTGAACTATATTAATGTCAGTAGAATGTTTTGAAGAAATGAGTGAGACCATGAAGAGGTATGCTCTTTGCAATTTAATGGAAGATCAATAATAGGGTAGAAATAGAAATTGAAGGAGCAATAATTGATTAAGGTCATGTCATGAGATTAAGCTAAACAAGCTGATTATTGTAATGAAACACAATTTCATGTAAGTTATGATCTGGTTCTAGCCATTTGAAATAAAATGAATAGATGTTAGTGCATTTTATCTTTCATAAATATGCTAGAACAGATGTTAGTTTCTTCTGGTAACAAAAGTCAATGTTCTTTTATTTTTAAATCTTTTTTAGAATATGAGATTATGGTGCATTTTGTGTTGGAGGAAACAATATAAAGACAAAGACAAAAAAAAACAAAAGACAGAGACAGAAAAAGAAAAGAGAGACAGAAACAGAAACAGGAACAAAGAGACAGAAAGAGACAGAGACACAAAGAAAACTTCAGAGTCAACAAAGACTTCTTTTTTAGTGGAAAGAGAAAATTAATCATAACTTTTGAATTTCAAATATCAAGCATATGTGTATGTGCTAATATTCTAAAACTTCTTATGCTTATTATTCTTATTCTATTAAATTTTAGTTGATCAGCAAGAATAATGTGAAAAAGGTTTCATTCTGTCACTTAGTTGTATGTTAAAGAGATTTATGCTGCTTTATTTTTGTATTTCATGCAAAACATGCATATATATATATACATATATATGTGGTAAAGTGATATTTTTTATGAAATGGAGAGAGAATTATAGGACCCTGAAAAATCTATTTAAGTTATGAATCTGGAAAGGAAACCTCACATGGTTGGGGTGACAACACTCCTGTGGCTTTGAGATCAGGTATATTTCAAAATTTTTTAGTGCTAACAAGCTACAGGTGTGAACTCTCAGAGTCAGTAAAGTAGGACTGTGAAAGAAGTGATGACAGTGTTAGGTTCATAGCATGTATGTAATTAAGATGAATATTTCTGCTTGGTTAATTTTCAAGAACTTCCTTTTGTTTTTACTAGAATATGCTCATATTTCTTATGTGAAAATAAAAAAAAAAACTCTTTTCCAATCTATTCAGTGGAACAGTTGGCAGTAAGGTGGTACAATGAGTCAAACACTGTTCCTGAAGTCAGAAAGATCTGAGTTTAATTCTAGATTCAATCACATTATTAGTTGAATGACCTCAAAAAATTGTTTCACCTCTGTTTTCTTTGATGGCTTTAATTGCAAAAAATGTTATAATAATAGCACCTACTATTCCAGGTAATTATCAGAAAGACTGAAATTTTTGCAAAGTTCTTAGTATAAAATGGGTACTATATAAATATTTCAGGTTCATTTCATTCATATTCAACCCTTTGTGACTCTAGTAGGGGTTTTCTTGGCAGAGATACTAGACTGGTTTCCCATTTCCTTCTCCATTTCATTTTACAAATGAGGAAACTGATGCAAACAGAGTGAATTGACTTGTTTAGGGTCACTTAACTAGTAAATATATAAGTCTAAATTTGAACTCAGATTGTTGACTAGTAGCAGTGCTTTATCCACTGTGCTATCTAGTTACACACATAAATGTTAAGCATAATTTAGTATTACTGTTGTTGTTATCATAAAATTTATAGTCTTTTATAATACTGAAAATATGTAGGGGTTTCCCCCAAAGTAATGACCAACTATTTGGTTCAAAATATTTAAAAGCTTTTACTATGGAAAAAGTGAACTTCTAAGCACTACTACAAGGACATATCTCTTCAGATAAGTTCAACTATATGTTTGCAAATTATTTTCATACATATTTCATGACTGGTTATTGCTACAAGTCTATAAAAAAGTACTAGAAATATGAATATTCTCATTTTGTAGACAAGGAAACTAACACTCAGAGAATTTAAATAATTTCTCAAAAATTCATGTAATTAATGCATAAGAGAACAAAACCTGCAAATCATTAGGGAACCAAACCTGGTGTTTAGGGTTCTTTCTAAAACACCATAGTTTCCTCACAAAGCACTTATTAATCAGGTCTCTGTCCTCAGAAACTTTGTTGCTTCTCCATGATCCTCTCTCTTGTTTTGATTATTTTTCATTAAAACTGAAATGAAAAGTATAAGGTAATAGTGCCTTCCACTTCAATGGCTACTTTGAAGCAAAGCCTGAAGGACCACTTGTGTATAATGAGCTGCACACACATATGCATGCATATATACAACATAAATGTTTATTTGTGTATATACATATACATATAAAAAGTATATATGCATATATTTGTGCACGAATATGATATATTATAAATTATATATGCATGTATATTGTGCACATACATTATAAATGCTACATATGCATGTAGCAAACTTTATGTGTGTATGTATGTACATGTACACACGTTACATAAATGCAGAGACACAGAGAAATTTCTACTTGTTTATTGACTCAGATCTTTTCAATTCTTTTTCTGTTATTCTATGACAAAAATCCTCTAATTAAAAGAAAAGAAGTCTTTGCACATATAAGGTGCACATATATCTGATTATGTAGTTGGATAACTATACTATCGATATTTAAAAGTTACTAAAAACCATCAATGTAATAAAAGTATTTATTAGAAATGAAAAAAAATGAAGTTGAAACTTCTATCAGACATTGATAATTGAGAAACTTTTTTTAAATGAACATCAATTGTGAAAGGCTTAAAATTAGTGGAACATGAAGCAACTAAGAGTATTAAAGTTAGAGATGGGAAGATTTAGAGGGAATATAATATCACTCTTCAAGCATTTAAAGGCCTGTCATCAAGTAGGATTTATACCAGGAATGCAGGGATGGTTCAATATTAGGAAAACTATTAACATAAATGACTATATTAATAACCAAATTAACAAAAACATATGATAATCTCAATAGATGCAGAAAAAGCATTTGATAAAATCCAACATCCATTCCTATTAAAAGCATTGGAGAGTATAGGAATTAATGGACTTTTCCTTAAAATAGTCAGTAGCATCTATTTAAAACCATCAGCTAGCATTATATGTAATGGTGATAAACTGGAACCATTCCCAATAAGATCAGGGGTGAAACAAGGTTGCCCACTATCACCATTACTGTTCAATATTGTATTAGAAATGCTAGCCTTGGCAATAAGACAAGAAAAAGAGATTAAAGGAATTAGAGTAGGTCATGAGGAAACCAAATTATCACTCTTTGCGATGATATGATGGTCTACTTAGAGAACCCTAGAGAATCAACTAAAAAACTGTTAGAATTAATCCACAACTTTAGCA
>JAJPUD010013065.1:22591-46030 GCA_023553655.1 Myrmecobius fasciatus | reverse complement strand
GGGGGGAAAATTTGTAACAGAAAGCTCTGTAAGGGTTAATGTTGAAGAATTACACATACATATGTTTTGTAAATAAAAAGTATTAATAAAATTTTTAAAAATTACTAGAAAAATTCACAACTTTAGCCAAGTTGCAGGATACAAAATAAATCCACATAAATCATCAGCATTTTTACATATTACCAACAATGTTAAGCAGCAAGAGATACAAAAAGAAATTCCATTCAAAATAATGGTTGATAGTATAAAATATTTGGGAATCTATCTGCCAAGGGAAAGTCAGGCACTATATGAACTAAACTACAAAACACTTTCCATAGAAATAAAATTAGACCTAGTCAACTGGAAAAAACATAAAATGTTCATGGGTAGGCTGAGCAAATATAATAAAACTGACAATACTACCCAAACTAATTTACTTATTTAGTGCCATACCAATCAAACTCCCAAGAAATTATTTTACAGATCTAGAAAAAATAGCAGCAAAATTCATTTGGAAGAAAAAAAGGTCAAGAGTTTCAAGAGAATTAATGAAAAAAAAAAGGCTGATGATGATGGACTTGCTGTACCAGATCTAAAACTATATTATAAAGCAGTGGTCATCAAAACCATTTGGTAGTGGCTAAGAAATAGAGTAGTCAGTCAGTGGAATAGGATAGAATCACAGGACAAACTAGGCAATAACTATAGAAATTTAGTCTTTGATAAACCCAAAGACCCCAGCTTCTGGGATAAGTACTCACTATTTGACAAAAACTGCTGGGAAAATTGGAAACTAGTGTGGAAGAAATTAGGGCTTGACCCACATCTAACACCACATACCAAGATAAGATCTAAATGGGTTCACGATCTGGATATAAAGAGTGATATTATGAGTAAATTAGAGGAACGTAATATAGTTTACCTCTCAGACCTATGGAGATGGAATACATTTATGTCCAAAGAAGAACTGGAAGTCTGAATTGAACACCAGATAGATAACTTTAACTATATTAAGTTAAAAAGTTTTTGTACAAACCAAACCAATGCAGGCAAGATTAGGAGGGAAGCAATAAATTGGGAAATCATCTTTACATCTAAGGGTTCTGATAAAGGTCTCATCTCCAAAATATATAGAGAATTTTCTCATATTTCTAAGAATTCAAGCCATTCTCCAATCGATAAATGGTCAAAGAATGTGAACAGACAATTTTCAGAGGATGAAATTAAAACTATTTATAGTCATATGAAAAGGTGCTCCAAATCACTATTGATCAGAGAAATGCAAATTAAGATAACCCTGAGGTACCACTACACACCTGTCAGATTGGCTAAAATGACAGGAAAAGATAATGATGAATGTTGGAGGGGATGTGGGAAGGTTGGGACACTGATACATTGTTGGTGGAGCTGTGAATGGATACAGCCATTCTGGAGAGCAATTTGGAGCTATGCTCAGAAAGTTATCAAACTGTGCATACCCTTTGACCCAACAGCATTTCTATTGGGCTTATATCCCAAAGAAATCATAAAGGAAGAAAAGGGATCCACATGTGAAAGAATGTTTATGGCAGCCCTTTTTGTAGTGGCTAGAAGTGGAAACTGAATGGATACCCATCAATTGGAGAATGGCTGAATAAATTATGATATATGAATATTATGGAATATTATTGTTCTGTAAGAAACGACCAGGAGGATGATTTCAGAAAGGCCTGGAGAGACTTACATGAACTGATGCTGAGTGAAATGAGAAGAACCAGGAGATCATTATATACGGCAACAACAATACTATATGATGATTAATTCTGATGGACATGGCTCTCTTCAACAATGAAATGTTTCAAAACACTTCCAATTGTTCACTGAAGAAAGCCATATACACCCAAAGAGAGGGATGTGAAATATACCACAACATAACATTTTCATGCTCTTGATTGATGTTTTCTTGCATTGTGTTTCCTTTCTCTGATTTTTCTTTCTTGAAGATACGATTTTTCTTGCACAACAATGATGTGTGGAAATATGTGTATATATATTCGATTTGTCAAGAATTTTAACATAATTAACATGTAGTAGATATCCCGCCATCTAGGGGAAGTGTGGGGAGTAAGGAGTAAAAATTTATAACAGAAAGCTTTTTAAGGGTTAATGTTGAAGAATTACCCATACATATGTTTTGCAAATAAAAAAATAAAATTAAAAAAAAATTACTTGTTTTTGAGAATCTTCCAGTTTCTTTTAGAAGCAATAGGTACTCAATATCAATTGAAGGGAATGAACATTTTTAGCCTGAAGAAGAGAAGATTCACTTTTAGCAGAAGTATCTTCACGTATTGGGCGTACTTTAGCTGTCAGACAGAGGAGAAATTTGATTTTCTCCACTGGCTCCAGAGGACAGAAGCAACAGTAATAGAAAAAAGTCACAATGTGATTAATTTAGGCTTATGGTTATGCAGTGGGGAGGTGGAGGGAGAATGAAGCTAAAAACTTCAAAACAAATTGTTCAAAACTGGAATAGGTGCCTTCAAGAGGTGATTTCTCTCTTTGAAGTAATTTGAGGAAAGCTAGAATGAGTATGTGTCATGTGGTTAAAGTTATATAAACATATATAGAGTTATATATGTTATATACAGATTAGACTTGTAATTCTGGAGGTTAATTCATTAAACATTTATTTCAAATTACTATGTGCTATCCATTTTGATAGATGCAAAGTATTTTACAAATCTGGATTCATTTTAGACTCACAATAACCCTGTGAGACAGAAAATTCAGCTACCAGATGAGGAAACCAAGACTCAAAAAGCTTAAAGATCTATCAAAGTTCCCATAATAAATTGATGGCCAAATCTGACCTAAAAGCCAGGCTTTTTCATGTAGTAATGTCATATTGCCTGAAAGAGGCATCTTAGAGGTATTAAATTTGCAGTACCAATACACTGAACCATATTAAAATGCATCTAGGAAATATTTCACAAAATAAAATTCTAAAAAAAAATTAAAATCCTAATTTGTGGTTTTCTAATACTGTTAATTTGTGGTTTTCTAAGTCAGATGATACTAACATGAAAAAAAAAGTTAATAAGTGATCCATGGAAGTGTGATTCTATTCGAGTTCGACACCATTGATAAATACCTAAAATTTACTTATTCCTTTGGGAAAGTGATTGTGCAAAATTCATTGTACACATCTTTATGTATTACCTAATATGTTCATGATTGCATTGTATATTGTATTGTTGTATATATGAATTACTTGCTCTCTAAGCAGATAAAATACAAGCTAAAATAATTGAAAAGAAAAACAACCAATATTGGTTGGAATGTGGAAAATTGGTACACTAATTCATTGTTGATGGAATTGTGAACTGATATAACCATTTTGAAAACAATCTGAAATTATGTCTAAAGAGTTATATCTATACTCTTTGACCTAGCTATATTACTACTAAGTCTATCTCCAAAGCTCATTAGGGGAAAAGGAAAAGAACTTATGTTTTAAAATATGTATAGCTTCTATAATTCTCTTTGTAGTGACAAAATACTAGAAATTGTGGCCATGCACATTAACTGAGGAATGATTGAATAAGTAGTCATATATGATTGTGTTGGAATATGATTATATTATAAGAAATAAAAATCATGATAATTTTAGAAAAACATGGAAAAACATACATTGAATAAAAAGAGCAAAAGAGTAGAAATAAAGAACAGTGCATACAATAACAGCAATAAAACAACTTTAAATAAGTAATTTTGACTATTAGAAATTAATTACAAAGAACATAAGAAGATACTATCTGCATTCAGAGAAATATCTTATAAAAAGAAGTATGTATAGAATGATGTTACATACTCATGCATATATATGTATATGAGTGTAATATGTCTAATAGCAGACATATCCAGGATGAGGAGAAAAAAAAGAAAATGAATTGATAATTTTATTATATATTTAAAAGGAATAACAAGTTGCATATAATAGATTTTTTAAAATTATATTGCTAACTTGTGAAATAAAATGATCATTTCCACAACATAATATAATAAAAAAGATGACAATACATGAAACTACAAATCTACTATGCAGAGCTTGCTATTTCTTTCAATTATGAAACAAAATTATCATGTGAATTCACTCTTCTTTTTCTTCCTTCCTCACCCCTATCCTACATATGGCTACAATTAAACACAAATAGGTCTCTGCAATATAAAATTATTGTGCAAATCATTCTACGCTATGAAAATGCTAGTTTTATTTCTCTAATTAAAAATAAAATAAAAATTGAAATATATTTTTAATATAAAAAATTCTGATGGGAGAACTGACACACTGAGGTAGAAGGTAATCATATACTTCCTATATGTTAAGTACAAAACAAAATGCCTTTCAGACTAGAGGTACTATGGAACTTTAGAAAAGGAAGAGATCACTATGAGCTACAGTTGCCAGAAAGGGTTGAAGAGAAGATGGACAGTTAAAGGAAGATAAGATTTGTATTCCTAATTTAGTGATAATACTAGGTCAGGCTTTGTTAGCCTAGGATGCAAAAGATAAGGAAGTATATTATTGACAATTCTCTTAACACTCCTAAAATCAGGCAACCAATCTATCATTCCTGTTCAAACTGACCTTTACCATGTCTATTTTGTGAGAAAACAAATTAAATAATATTTCCCCAAAACTCATCAAACACATTTTTTCACTATTGTTAAAGACATCTAGAAATATTTTGAGCCATACTACCTTCTTATTCCCAAGAGTATACAAGAAAGCATTAGCTCTCTTCTATCTGGTTAATTTAATGAACTAGCTGGGCACTTATCATTATGCTTTCCTGAGCTCTAATACATTAAAATCAGAATGATTTTCTGTCACAAAGACCAGAACGTGATTTCAAAAGTCCATGAAATATGCCCAAGGACATTGACTCTGATGTGTTTGTTCATTGTATCATCTATTTATCTCAAGTAGTAAAATAAAATCAAAAAGAAAACCTACGTACTGATTTTTCAGCAAAGCAAATATAAAGATTTAAAGAAAAAAAATAAAATGATACAGGAAGAATGAATGACTGAAAGGGCTTACCATGTTCTGGGAAAGGAAGCTTTAAATATAAATAATATAAACCTTTAAAGAAGTATTATCAATGTTTAAGGGGTGAAAATCTTGTTTACCTCCTATAACAACAGTAAGTGGAGAATCATCCAGCCATTTCTTTCAGTCCTCATTTTAAGAAGTTCATTGAAGTGTGACTGATGCATTTGGATCTTTTCATAATTGTTTCCCTAGAAAACATGATATTCTCAGCCAAAAACAGAATTGAGCTGATTTCTGGACCTTGGAAACAAAATACTTGACTGATTCATTCTAAATAGTACAGAAACTCTTTTTCCCCCCTTCACTCAAACCCTGGAGCCCTTGACAGAACCTCATTTGGTATTCTCTTCTGTATGTACTGCTCACAGCATGAAGCAGTTCCAAAAGACATTAGACCTGTGAGGCGCTGGGAACCTATGGATCAAATAATTACCATTTCTTCCATAATATATTAATTCAGGATGGTTTCTCTTTTGTTTCCTCAATGTTAATGGTGCTGTATTTTTCCCCCTGAAACAGTTGGATTTCATTTCTGTTCAAGGGGATCTGCAGCTGCTTAGGGAACTCAATGTTTTTTGGTCTTTAATAGTTGATGGCTGTTACTGGTGGGAGGGTAGGAAGAGTAAAAGAAAGAAAGAAGGGAGATGGTTTATAAAAATTTAAATAAGTACAATTTAGATATAACTCTAATATTTTTGAAACACTTTACATATTTTATTTAATCCCCTTAACAAACCTGTGAAGTAGTTGCTATTATTATCACCCCTGTTTTCTGCTTTGGGAAACTGAGGCAGAAAGAGGTTGAGTGATTTGTCTGAAGTCAAAGTTGGTAACTGTCTGAGACAGGATGCAAACTTAAGTTTTCTTGATTTCATGCCAAGTGCTTTAACCATTATACCATGTAACTGCTTCATTTTTTTTTGGTTGCTGTCATTTCAATTTCAAATAATTTTTCTATCATCCGTTTACTGGGGTACTTACTCATCAACCATTAAATATATCACTTTAATACATCAGTGGAATTGGAATCTTATCCCATGTGGAGATTCTCTGTAATGAATAAAATCCAAACCCAAACATGTCTATCTATCCCATGGAATTCTTATCTATGTTTCTACATAAATCTTCCAGAAAACCTTTGCCTCATGGGATGGGACATCAATTGCTCTTTTTAGACATTGTCTGTACAACAAGGAAGCATGTGTTAAATCCTATAGTTACTCCTTACTCTCTTAATATGGCCAATCTGCTGTTTTGCCCAATCATTCATAGTTTTGATGACATTCTTTATAGCAATTCCTAACATGGATCCAATAGTTACTATTCTGGAGATCAGCAAAACCTTTGACTCAGAAGAGTCCTGTATCACTTTTTGTGAGGAATTTAGACAGTTTATCAAGAATGAGAAATAATTCTTAGTTTAGGGAGCTGTGAAGCAGACATTATGGGTTAAGGTTCAATACAATTGTTCAGAGAAAGAGTGCATGGAGGGCAGGATTATGTTAGGTACTTTGGGCATTCTCAAATTCAGATACCCAATCTATAATTAAAGAATTACCTCTAACTGGAATCAGATTCAAAATCTGAAGTACAAAGTTAAAAAAATTACCAAAATGAAGGAATTTGTGATCAAAGAACTAGAGTAGATTATGGAATGCAAAATGGATAATTTTTATTATAATCAATTAAAAAGTTTTTGTACAAACAAAACCAATGCAGACAAGATTAGAAGGGAAGCAGAAAACTGTGGGAAAATTTTACATCTAAGGGTTCTGATAAAGCCCTCATTTCTAAAATATATTGAGAATTTACTCAAATTTATGAGAATACAAGCTATTCTTCAATTGATAAATGGTCAAAGGATATGAACAAATATTTTTCTAATGAAGAAATTGAAACCATTTCCAGTCATATGAAAAATCTTCTAAATCACTATTGATCAGAGAAATGCAAATAAAGACAGCTCTGAGGTACCACTACATATATCTCAGATTGTCTAAAACGACAGGAAAAGATAATGATGAATGTTGAAAGAAATGTGGGAACACTGGGACACCAAAGCATTGTTGGTAGAGTTGTAAACTGATCCAACTATTTTGGAGAGCAATCTGGAACTATGCTCAAAGGGCTATCAAATTATACAAATCCTTTGATCCAGAGGTATCAGTACTGGGCCTGTAACTCAAAGAAATCTTAAAAAGGGGAAAATGTGCAAAAATGTTTGTAGCAGTCCTTTTTTGTATCAGCAAGAAATTAGAAACTAAATGGATGTCCAGGATTTGGAGAATGGATTAATAAATAATGGTATATAAACATTATAGAATATTATTGTTCTAGAAGAAATAATCAGCAGAATGATTTCAGAAAGGTTTGAAGAGACTTAAATGAACTTCTAAGTAAAGTGAGTAGAATCAAGAAACCATTGTACATAGTAACAACAAGATTATGTGATGATCACTTCTTGTGGATATGGCTCTTTTCAATAATGAGGTGATTCAGGTCAATTCCAATAGACTTGTGATAGAGAGAAGCATATGAATTGAGAAAGAGAACCATTGGGATTGAATGTAGATCACAACATAGTTTTTTTCAGTTTTTTGTTATTTTTACTTGCTTTTTGTTTTCCATCTCATTTTTTTCCTTTTTGATTTGATTTTTCTTGTGCAATATGATAATTGTGGAAATATGTATAGAAGAATTACACACGTTTAGCATATGTTGAATTACTTGCCAAGAGAGGGGTTGAGAAAAGGGAAAGAGAAAAAAAATTGGAACACAAGGTTTTGCAAGGATGAATATTGAAAACTACCTTTACACATATTTTGAAAATAAAAAGCTATTATTTGAAAAAAGATACTAAGATATAATTTATGACCACAAAAACAAAACAAAACACAATTCTCAAGTAAAGCAAGGCAAACATGTAAATTCAGATGGTCAGGACAGTACATATACAAATTCCAAGAATCTTTTGTTTCAACCTTTTTATTCAAGCATTCAGTCATGTTCAACTCTTTATGATGCCACAGACCATAGTATACCAGGTGTTTCTATCCTCCACTATCTAACTCTGTCCAAGCTCACGTTCATTATTTCAGTAACTCTCTCCATCTCATTCTCTACTCCCCGCTCTTCTCCTTTTGCCTTCATTTTTTTCTCATTTCCAATAAGTCCTGAGGTTTTAATATGTAATGAAAGTATCTAAGCCTTAGTTTTAGTATATGATCTCTCAATGAACGGTCACAGTTAATTTCTTTAAGGAATGACTGATTTGATCTCTTTACTGTCTAAGGGATTATCAAAAGCTTTCTTTAGCACCACAATTTGAACAAGTTGAACCAGTGGTAAATCCACTCTCACAGCCATGTATTTCCACTGGAAAATATATAGTTTTGACTACATGAACTCTAATTTTTGGTATCTCTAATCTTGCTGTCTGAAGGAGGGGTTGAGAAAAGGGAAAGAGAAAAAAAAATTGGAACACAAGGTTTTGCAATATCTCTAATTTTCGGTACACTGCTAAGATTTGTCTTGACTTTTCTTCCAAGGAGCAAGAGTTTCTTAATTCCATAACTACAGAATCTGTTGGCAGTGATGTTCTTAACTCAAGAATATGAAACCTGGCACTGCGTCCATTGCTTCTCCCTCTATTTGCCAGGAAGTGGTGAGATTAGATGAGAGGATTTTTTTAAAGAAGTGTGGGGGATGAGGAGATAGAGTTGATGTAAAACTTCAAGCCAGCTTTCACACTTTCATCAAGAAGTTTCTTAAATCTTCATTTTCTGTCACCAGATTATTACTGCCTATATAGTTGAAATTGTTTTTGTTTCTCCTGGCAACTTTAATTCTGATTTTTAATTTATCCAATATGGCATTTTGCATGATGTCCTCTGCATGTAAATTAAATAAATCAAGTGACAATGTACAGTCTTGTCCTACTTCCTTTACAATCTTAAACCATTTATTTGTTTCATATTCACTTCAACATTGGAGTAACTTATTTTCTAGGAAACTGTGACTTATGACCTAAACCGCTAGGAGAGAGATGAGACAAGTATGATGGTGGAAAAAGGCACGTTCAAGGTGGAATATTTTAAAACCAGGAAATGATTATTAGAATACATAAGAGATGTAGAGTCTTTCACAAAGCACATATTGTATTTAAGATATCCACTAGACATGTCCAGTTGGAGGTGTCTGAAAATTAATTGGAAATATAAGATTGGAGGTTAACAGATTTGGGAGTATAATGAGTAAATCTGAAACATAATTTTATATTACAGAATTCTGAAATTATCAAATTCATACCTTGTAGAAGAAATATTATAATAGTTTTGCAATTTAATACTTCTAGAGACTACAGTCCTTCCATGGCATCTCATCATTAGTGTGTGATCTGTGTCCATATGTTTCTCTAAGTCTTCCACAATTGACTCATGCAATCTTAGAACTCTTTTTTATTTACTCTTTTTTAAAAACATGATAAATGCTTGTTGGTTTGACTTGACTTAAGGATAATATTATATCATGCAAGTTGCCATCCTTCCCTCTTGATATAACTAGACCAACTTCTGTTCCAATCTAGTAACTTTTAAAACATCTTTTATGTTATTTCAAACATACACATTATTATGTATTCACTGAAATCTGTATATATTTCTCCAAATGCAAAGATTCTCTTTTAAAAAACATTATTTAGAAACTTGCAAAGTAGTTTAATTAATAAGCATACTGACTAACTGATCTGCTTTACCAATCTATTTCCATCGAATGGCACATCAATCAGAATGTCTCTTGTCTCAGAGACTTGGAAAACCAGAAATTACTTATTCAACCTTTCACCTCAAAGGTGTATGGAAACAATCTCAGTTTAATAAATAGTTAACGACATTGGCCTTCAAAACTACATGCAGAAGGATTTAGAGTAGTTTAGACTGCTTAAAGCAATAATGAGAGGAATATTTATCAATCAAGTTCTGACAAAGTTTTGGACTTTTAAATTGTCTGTACTAAAATAAATCTTCAGGATGAATTCAAATAATTTTTCTTCCCTTCGTCCAAATGTTATTATTGTGTTACAATTTTCTTCTAACCAAGCATATCCCTGGTGACTCCATTTTCACAAGATAAATCAGCAACAAATGGAGGGAGAATTGATTGTGGGGAAAGACCTTAATAATAAGCAAAAAATAACCTTGGAGGCATGATAAAATCTCCATTTCAGTCTCCCAAAGTAGGAAAGCCAATACCAGCAAATTGAGAACTACTTTAACATAAGACATTCTAATGTCCTTTAGATTTCCTGAGAACTGGGTGGAAAACACATATGGACATATTGTTTATTTGTTATAAAGGCTGATATATTTTCCTCAATGTTTTAAACAATTGCTTTGATAATACATAGTTAGATCCATAATTGAGAGAAAAGAGTTCAGGGGGTGGTAAGTGGGACTGACTCATCATCAACTCTAAAATTACTCAGTCTTCTATGAAAACATGCTCTATTTTGTTCTGAGACTGAGTTCTCTTCCATGAAGTTGGCTGGCTTCAGATTGAATCATGCTTCAAAGCTCAGATAAGTTCCAAGTTAGGGATCACTTAGCCTTAAAATGGAGATTAGGCAGTTAATGATAATTTTTGCTAAATCTTAGACCTTTGTGAAAAGTAAATATAGCTCAAAATAAGATTTCTTCCAAATCACTAGATGGTAGGAAATGAGAAAAACAATAAAGAGAAAAATCATAGTATTTTGTGTATACATGTATTTTCTTCCCATGGTAAATTGATGTTTATCCAATTAAGGTTATATACTTTTTATTGAGATGTAGTATTACTAACAAAAAGTCACCAAAAAAATCTAATTTAAAATAATGTCTAAAAATGTGTTGAAAATAGTAAAGAAAGTATATGGAAGGAAAGGTAAATGGACTTCACTTTTCCTTAACCACTATTAGAATAATGCCATTTGATAAATCCTCAGTTAAAATTCATTTCTCTTTGCCTTATGTTATACTAATGGATAGTGGTGGAATGTGAATAAAGGGCAGAACAGAAAAACAAAACAATTCTTTGAACAAAATATAGAAATAGGATAAAAAGTAAGTTGGGTGAACTGGACATAGAGAGTATTTCTTCTTTATCTTTGTATCTGTTCTAGAACTTAATAGAGTACACCATGTAGAAAGTAAGTGGAGGACTACATGAATGAAAGCCTGAAAATTTTTGGTCAAATTGGATCATGATGACGAATAGAGAATCAAGAAAACAATACAAGAATCGGAGATTAAGAGAAACAGAGGGTCCATAAACAAAGCAAGAAATCATATATCAGAGCATAAATAAGCCGAGAAAGTAGACAAACTAGAAACCAGAAAGTCAGGAGAGGCACAGAGACAAAAATATCTGATACAATGTTAATTCATTTGTGAAAATACTTTTTAACGCTCTTTCTTATTTGGTCATAAATTCTTCCCTTATTCATATACCTGATGGGGCAAACTATTTCATGCTTCCTGATCAGCTTCAGGTACCACTCTTTAAGTTTAATTCATGTGCCCATTTTGACCTTTATTTTGTTATATGGTGTGAGATGTTGATCTATGCCCATTTTTGTCAAATTCTTTTACAATTTTCTCAAAAATTTTTAACTAATGATATTTTTTCATTCCTAAAGCTTGGATCTGTATATTTAAGAAATACTAGATTATTATAATTATTTACTACTGTGTATTGCTGCTCCAAAATTTGATCTGAAATATTTTTTTTAAAGTTGTTTGCAGGAGAATATTGAAAAAGTTTAGCTAGATATCCAAACCTGAACTACCATCTTGGCTCTGTTCTCCAGTGTTAAACAACATACATGATGAGAGTTGCAATAGATTATCAAGAGATATATTAGAATTTTTAAGGATATGTGTGATATAATGGATAAAGAAGAATGTAAGACAGCTACTAAAATTATCTAGAAGACCAAATGTAAGCAGGGATACATTTTAGTTTGTCAAGCATTATTAATATGGCTCTAGGTAGTAGACAATATTTCCTTTAGTTCTAGTTCCTTCCTTCCACCTTTTGTGCCCCAAGTATATATAAAAATACAAGTCATTCCCCAAATGATAATTGGTCAAAGGATATGAAAATGAATTTTTCAGAAGCCATCTACAATCATATAAAATGCTCTAAATCACTATCCATTAGAGAAATGAAGATTAAAACAGATCTGAGGTAACACTTTACAACTATTATATTGAAAAACATGACTATAAAAAAGAAAATGGACTTCTAGGGGTGGAGTCAAGATGGCAGAGTAAGGTCAGGAAGCTGCTTTACCTCTCCCAGTTTCCCTGAAAAACTACTTGAAAACAAGTGTCTGAACAGTCTGACTGATTGAAACCATGCTTGAGGTCAAGATAGACTGAAAAAACATCAAGAAAAGTCTGTCTTACTGAGAAAAAAAGGTGTTCAGCCCAAGTGAGAAAAATTCTGGAAAGCCAGTGAGAGGATCTTAACCACAGCAAATTAGCAACTAAGATCCTGAATCACCAAAGGAGCAAATCAGTGGGGAAATTTTCAGTCCCAGCTCAGACAGGGAACTCTGGGAAACCAGGCTGATTCCTCAAAAGATCAGGCAAAGCTACCTCTTACCAAAACAAGGGGGCCTTGTGTTCAAAGCCAGAATTGGGACAGTACCTCCTTTAGCTCGGGAGCAGAGCTCAACCTTAAAAGTAAAAGAGGAAATACTAAGAGAAAAGCAAAGAAAATGAACTAAAAATAGAAAAGAACCTTGACCAAAGAAAGCTCCTACAGTGATGGGGCAGACCAGAACACAAACTCAGATGAGGACAGAAATAGGAGAAATTCACTTAAATCATTGAATGTACATTTTCTTCCCTGAAAGATAAAGCTGTATAGGTTCTTCTTAATTGTAATCCAAATCCCTTTGACTTAAAATATCAGATTCCAGGCCTTACGATCCTTTAAGATGGAAGTTGCTAGGTATTGGTAATCCTTATTGTGGCTCCTCGGTATTTAAATGGTTCCTTTCTGGCTGCTTGCAATATCTTTTCCTTGGTGTAATAGTTCTGAAATTTAGCCATGATATTCCTTGGGGATTTATTTTTGGGGTCTCCTTCAGGGGGTTGTCTGTGAATTCTTTCAATAGCTATTTTACCTTATGATTCTAAGATATCAGGGCAGTTTTCCTTTATAATTTCTTGTAAGATAATGTATAAATCCTTTGTTTTTCATCATGGCTTTCAGATAGTCCAATAATCCTTAGATTTTCTTGCCTAGATCTTTTTTCCAGGTCAGTTGTTTTTCCTAGGAGGTATTTCATATTTTCTTCTATTGTTTTCTTTCATTTTTTGTTTGTGTTTGATGGATTCTTGAAGTCTTATTAAGTCATTCACTTCCATTTGCTCAATTTTGCTTTCAAGTATATTATTTTCTTCAGTTACCTATTTTAGCTCCTTTTGTAAATGGCCAATTGAATTGCTTTGTTCACTGCATTTTTTTCTGTTTCACAAATTTTGTTTTTCAGTGAATTGGGGTCTTTTTATATCTACTTTTCTTCTTGCATATTCCTTCTTGAAATGATCTCATTTCCTTTTCCCATTTTTCTTCTAACTCTCTTTTAAGATCCTTTATGCAATATCCCAAGAAAGCCTTGTGAAATGGGGACTAGCTCATATCTCCCTTTGGGGCTTCATCTCGAGTTGCTTTGTTTTTAGGGAACTCAGGATTTGAGATCTGTTCTTCGCTCTCTCCATAAAAGCTGTCTATGGTGAGAATTCTTTTTGTTTTTTTACTCATTTTTTTAAGGCTTTAGGTCTGCTCAATGCAGAGGAGCAGCAGATGCTTTAATTTGCCCTGGGGCAGTTCTGCTAATTGATTTCTGGTACTTGGAAATCATGACTAGTTCCAGTGTTCTTCCAGGGCTCAGTGGTTTACAATTTGCCTTTTGTAGCAAATATGCCAAACCACCTGCTTGCAACCAGGAGAGAGTAGCCTAAGAGGCTCACAGAAGATTCCTAGGTACACAGAAGCTGCAATACTCTGACTCCCCACTCCACCTCCTTACCCCTGTCTCCCTGTGCTGTGGCCTGGGCTCAACAGACTGTCTTCCTGCCCATTTGAAACAGACATGCTCTGAAATTCTTCCAAGGTATTTTCTTCTGGGAATGTGTTTTACTCCAAATATGTATGGATTATCTGACTCCAAAACTAGTTTAGAGGCTTAATCAGCTGTTGGTTTGAGAGAAAATCAGAGGAGGTCACAGAAAGGCATGATAATCTCTGCCATCTTGGCTGCACCCTCCTTCCCCCCCCAAGAAATATCAAAGAGTGATATAAATTAATCTCAGATCCAAGGAGGTTTCTTGGAAATGCTCATAAATTATTTCAAAAGGCAAATAAGAGAAGTAAAAGATAAAATGAGAAAGGAAATGAGAGGTATGCATGAGAGAGTCAACAGTTTGGAAAAAGAAGGAAAAAAAATTATCTGAAGAAAACAAGTCTTTAAAAAGTAAACTAAACCAAATGGGAAAATAAATACAAAAGATTACTGAAGAAAATCACACATGAAAAACTAGAACAGAGCCAATAGAAGTGAATTACTTATGAGATAGTAAGAATCAGTCAAACAAACTAAAAAGAATGAAAAAAATGGAAGAAAATGTGGACTACCTCATGGGAAAAATAGTCAACCTGGAAAATATATCCATAAGAGACAATTTAAAAATTATGGGCCTACCTGAAGGCCATGACCAAAAGAAGAGCTCATATAGCATTTTACAAGAGATCATTAAGGAAAACTGTCCCGATATTCTAGAAACAGAGGGTGAAATACTCATTGAAAGAATCCATTGATCACCTCTGGAAAGAGATCCCACAAGGAAAATCCCAAAGAACATTGTTGCATAACTCCAAAATTAAAATTTCAAGAAAACATACTGCATGTTTTCAGACAAAAACAATTCAAATATCAAGGAGTAACAGTCAGGGTTACTCAGGATATGGCAGCTTCTACAATAAATGATTGGAAGGCCTGGAATACTATTTTCCTGGAAGACAAAAGATGTTGGGCTACAACCAAGAATTAACTATCCAGTGAAACTCAGCATCATCTTTCAGGGGAGACAATGGAGCTTTAATGAAGTAAGAGATTTTCAATATCTTCTATTGAAAAAAAAACAGAATTTAACAGAAAATTTAATCTACAAATATAGGACTCCAGAGAAGCATAGAAAGGTAAAAGGGGGAAATATATATATTATTTAAAGGTTAAATTGCTTATCTCCCTACATAGGAAAATAATATTTATAACTATTGAGAACTGTATCTGTCACTGAGGCTCACTGGGCTCACATGTACTGAGTATGGCTTTTAATGGACCTTTGATGTGATGGCAAAAAAAAAGACATTAATGAATGGGAAAAAAAAATCTGACCTGGAGAAAGAGTAAAGAGGAGAAATAAAGGAAAAAATAGTTCACAAGAAAAGGTACAAAAGGCTTAGTACAATGGAGAGAAAGAAGGGAAGGGAAGGGGCATTGTCTGAAGCTTAATCTCATCAGTTTTGGCTTTAAGAGGGGACAATTGAATCATTAATTTGGATATAGAAATTTATTTAACCCTATAAAAAATCAGGAGGAGGAAAAGAAAAAGAAAAATAAAAGGAAGGGACAGGATAAAAGTAAGGATAGAAACACTAGGAAAAAAAGGTAAGAGAAGGAGGGAAGGGTTGATAAAAGATAAGGTAGTGGGGAAAGTAGGTTAAAACATAACTAAGAGAAGGAGAAAGAGGTGAAAGAAGATAAGATAGTGAGTGGATGGGAAAAACAACAAGTAAGAAAAAGAGGAGGGGCTATAGGAGATAAGATAGTGGAGGCAATGGGTAAAAAATATTTCTAAGAGAGGGTAAAAAGAGAGAAGAGAAGTATATATAAGGAGAAATGTAGAGCTGGTAATCAAAACTATGTATGTGAATGGGATAAACTCTTCTATAAAATGGAAGCAAATCGCAGAATAGATTAAAAAAACAGAATCCTGCAATATGCTGTTTACAATAAACACATTTGACACAGACAAACACAGAGTAAAGGTAAAAGTCTGGAACAGAATTTATTATGCTTCAGCTGAAGTAAAAAAAAAGCAGTGGTATCAATTCTCTGATCTCAGATAAAGCAAAAGTAAAAATAGATCATATTAAAAGAGATAAAAAAGTACATCTTGATAAAGGGGGCCATAATAATGAAGTAGTAACAATACTAAATGTGTATGTACCAAGTAGTAAAGCAAATAAATTCATAGATAAGATTTTAAGCAAGTTACAAGAAGAAATACACAGCAAAATTATTCTAGTGGGGGAACTCAATTTTCCCTTCTCAGAATCAGATAAATCAAACCACAAGATAAATAAGAAAGAAATTATGGAGGTCAATAGGATCCAAGAAAATTTAGATAGGATAGACCTCTAGAGAAAACTGAATAGAGACAGAAAGGAATATACTTTTTTTTCTTGGCAGTACATGACACCTATACAAAAACTGACCATGTATTAGGGTACAAAAGCTTAACAATCCAATGTAGAAAAACAGAAATAGTAAATGCTTTATTTTCAGACCACAATGCCATAAAAACTATATTCAATAAAGGCCCAGGGAAAGATATAATAAAAACCAACTGGAAATTAAATAATCTAATTCTAAAGAAAGAGTGCATCAAAGAAAAAATCACAGAAACAATAGATAATTTCATTGAAGAGAATAACAATAATGAGACAACATACCAATATCTATGGGATGCAACCAAAGCAGTTCTTAAGGGAAAATTTATCTCTCCAAATAAATATGTGAATAAAATAAAGAGAATATCAATGAATTAGGCATGGAACTAAAAAAGCTATAAAAAGAAAAAAAATTTAAAAACCCTAATTAAATACCAAATTAGAAATTCTGAAACTGAAAGGAGAGATTAATAAAATAAAAACAAAACTATTGAACTAATAAATTAAGTTAAGATTTGGTTTTATGGGGGGGTAGATAAACTTTTAGTTAATTTGACCAGAAAAAGCAAAGAAAAAAATCACCAACCCCAAAAATAAAAAGGGTGAACTTACCACCAATAAAAAAGAAATTAAAGCAATAATTAGGAGCTATTTTTCCAAACTGTATGACAGCAAGTCTGACAATCTAACTGAAATGGATGAATATTTATAAAAATATAAATTGCCCATATTAACAGAAGATATACAAATAAATTACTTAAGTAGTCCCATTTAAAAAAAAAAAGAAATTGAACAAGTCACTAATGAAATCCCTAAGAAAAAATCTCCAGGGCCAGATGGATACACAAGTGAATTCTACTAAACTTTTAAAGAACAATTAATTCCAATACTATCTAAACTATTTGCAAAAATAGGTAAAGAAGGAGCACAGCCAAATTCCTTCCGTGACAACTATGGTACTGATACCTAAACCAGGAAGAGCCAAAAGAAAAAGAAAATTACAAATCAAGCTCCCTAATGAATATTGATGCAAAAAATTTCAATAAAATATTAGCAAAATGATTACTGCAACTTATCAGCAGAATAATACACTCTAACCAAGTGGGATGTATATCAGGAATGCAGGGCTGATTTAATGTAAGAAAAACTACTACTATAATCAACCATATCAATAATAAAACCAACAGAAATCATATAATAATTTCAATAGATGCTAAAACAGCTTTTGACAAAATATAAGTGCCCATTCCTACTAAAAACACTAGATAGTATAGGGATAAGCAGCATCTATCTAAAACTTACAGCAAGCTTTATTTGTAATGGAGAGAAGCTGGATGGATTCCCAATAAGATCAGGGGTGGGAAAAAAGGATGCTCATTATCATAACTATTACTCAACATTATACTAGAAATAGTGGCTTTAGCAGTGAGAAAACATGCAATGAGAAAATTAAACTATCACTCTTTGCAGATGATATGATGGTATACTTAGCAAATCCAAGAAAATCATTCAAAAACCTACTGGAAAAAAATTGACAGCTTTAGCAAAGTTGCAGGAGATAAAATAAACCCATACAAGTCATCAGCATTCCCATATATTACTGACAAAACCTATCAGCAAAAGATAGAAAGAGAAATTCTTTTTAAAATAACTGTAGACAGGGGCAGCTAGGTGGTGCAGTGGATAGAGCACCAGCTCTGAAGTCAGGAGGACCTGAGTTCAAATCTGATCTCAGACACTTTCCTAGCTGTGTGACCTTGGGCAAGGCACTTAACCCCAATTGTCTCAGCAAAATAAATAAATAAATAAAATAATTGTAGACAAAAGAAACAAACAAAAAACCTTGGTAGTCTACCTGCCAAAAGAAACCCAAGAACTCTATGAACACAATTACAAAACACTTCTCACACAAATAAAATCTAAACAATTGGGAAACAATATCAATTGTTCATGGTTAGGCTGAGCTAATATAATAAAAATGACAATTCTGCCTAAATTGGGCTACTTGTTAATGCAATACCAATCAAACTGTCAAAACAATATTTGATAGAACTAGAAAAAAATAACAAAATCCATCTGGAAAAACAAAAGATCAAGAATATCAAGGGAATTAATGAAAAAAATACAAAAAATAGTAGCTTAGCACCAATCTAAAATTATATTATAAAGCAGCAGTCATCAAATCCATTTGGTATTGGCTAAGACATAGAGAGACAGAGCAGTGGAATAGGTTAAATACACACAATGCAGTAATCAAGGTCTATAGTAATTTACTATTTGATAAACACCCAAACTACAGCTTCTGGTATAAGAATTCACTACCTCACAAAAATTGCTTGGAAAATCAGAAAATAATATGTTAGAAACTCGGCATAGACCTACACCTTATACCTCATACCAAAATAAAGTCAAAACAGATATATAATTTGAGTCTAAAGGCTGGCAACATAAACAAATGAGGAAAGAAAGGGATAATTTACTCATCAGATCTTTGGAGAAGGGAAGAATTTATGACCTAAGAAGACCTAGAGAACATTATGAAAGGTAAAATGGACAATTCTGATTACACTAAATTTAAAAAGGGTTAGCACAAACAAAACCAACAGAAACAATATTAAAGGGAAAGTACAAAGCTGGGAAAAGTCTTTACATCCAGTATTTCTGATAATGGACTCATTTCTAAAATATATAAAGAACTGTGTCAAATTTATAAGAATACAAGTAATTCCACAATTAGTATTAAATGGTCAAAATATGAACAGACATTTTTTTCAGATAATAAAATTAAGCCATCTAGAGTTATATGAAAAAATGCTCTAAATCACTATTGATTAGAGAAATGCAAATTAAAACAATTGTGAGAAACTACCTCATACCTCTCAGATTGGCTAAATTAACAAGAAAAGCTAATAATAAATGTTGAGGGGATATAGGAAAACTAGGACACTAATGCATTGTTGATAGAGTTTGAAATTATTCTGGAGAGAAATCTGGAACTATATCCAAAGTGCTATAAAACTGTGTACAGCCTTTGATCCAGCAGTGCCATTACTTGATTTGTATCCCAAGAAAATCATAAAGGAGGGAAAACACCCACATGTACAAAAAAATGTTTGTAACAGCTCTCTTTTTGTTAGCAAAGAATTAGAAGATGAGGAATTGAAGAATTCCCCAACTGAGGAATGGCTGAACAAGTTGTAGTATATGAAGGTAATGGAATATTATTGTTCTATAAAAATGCTGAACAAGCTCATTTTAGAATGGCTTGTAAAGATTTAAATGAGCTGATGCTGAGTGAAACAAAGAAAATCAGGAATTGTACAGAATAACAACAAGAATGTGACCTGATCAACTATGAAACACTTGGTTCTCAATGGTTCAGTGATTCAAAGGAATACCAATAGACTTTGGGCAGAAAATGCCATGTGCATCCAGAAAAAGAAATAAAGAGACTGAATGTAAATCAATACATGTTATATTCACTTCTTTTTTTTCTGTTTTTTAAACTCTCACATGGTTTTTCCTTTTTGCTTTGATTTTTCTCTCTCAACATGATACAAGCAATGTGTATTAAAATAAATAAAATAATTAATTAAAGAAAAGAAAAAGATAAATATTGGAAGGAGTGTGGACAAATTGGTACACTAATGCATTATTGTTAGATTTGTGAATTGATAAAACCATCCTGGAGAATAGTATAGAACTATGTTCATAGAGCTATAAAATTGTGTGTACCATTTGACCAAACAATGCTATTACTATGTCTATACCCCAAAGAGATTTAAAGAAAAAAGAAAAGCACCAATCTGAGCGAAAATATTTATAACAGCATTTTTGGTGGTGTCAAAAAATTAGAAATTGAGGGGATGTCTATCCATTGAGGAATAATTACACAAGTTGTATTATATGTTTTTGGTGGAATTCTATTGTGTGATAAAATGAAGAGCAGGGTGTTTTCAGAAAAAATTATAAATCTTTACATTAACTAATGCAAAGTAATGATGTGAGCAGAACCACATGATTATTGTACATAGTAAAAGCAATACTGTATTACGAACAACTGTGAATGTCTTAGTTATTCTTAACAATACAATGATATAAGACAATTCTGAAGGACTCATTATTCAAAAAATAAAATAAAAATCTATTTGCCTCTAGAAAAATTCTTACTGTCTTCCCAAAGCAGATCAAAGCATACTTTAAAAATTATTTTTATTTTATTTTTGGAGGTTTTGCATTTTCTTTTACAACTTGATTAATAGGAAAACATATTACAGGGCTGATTGTGTGTAACCCATATTATATTGCTTGTCTTTTCAATGGAGGAGGAGGTAAGAATGGAGGGAGGGAATTTGTAAATCATTTTTTTAAAAAAAGAAAGTAAAAATACGTATAATTGGAAAAATTATTACTTACTTCATTAAATATTTCCAATTACATTTTTTAAATTGTCATTTAAAACAAAATGGATTCCAAAGTCTCTTCCATCCTTCTGGCTTTTCCCCAGCCCTTGAGAGACAAAAAATAATATAAATTATGTAGTTAAAATTATATACATATGAAGTCATGCTGCAAAAGAAAATACAGAGACAAGAAAAGGAACATTTTAAAATTATGTTTTAAATTACACTGTTATTCAGTTCTCTCTCTGAAGGTAGATACATTTTTCATCACAGATTCTTTGGAATTATCTTAGATCATTAAGTTTATCAAAGTAGCTAAGTCCTTCACAATTGAGTCACTGCTGCAATACTGTTGTTATTGTGGTACAATTTTCTCGTGGTTCTGTTCACTTTATTTTGCATCACTTCATATGAATATTTCCAAGTTTTTTGTGTTATTTTGTTTTGTTTGTTTTTTTTTCCACCTTTCTCATTATTTCTTCTGGCATAATGGTCATGACATTTTCAGCTTTTCTCCAATTGATAGACATCCCCTCAATTTCCAATTATTTTCCACCACAAAAAGAGCTATTATAGATAATTTTGTAGAAATAGATTCTTTTCTCTGTTATCTGATATCTTTGTAGTATAGACCTAGTTAGCTATCATTGTTATTTGGTGTGTATGCTACTGTGGCCAGAATATAAAATAATATATATTAAGTGCATAATGTTATCCAATATCAAGCCAGAGTTAAAGAGAATGAGACAGTTATAGCCTGAGATTACTGGGGAAGTTTTTAGGAAGAAATGATGGTTGACTTGTACTTTAAAGTTAGAATAAGAGTTCAGTGGATAAAGAGGAGATGGAAGGACATTCTAGTCATATGAACTGGCTTGAAAAAAGTTATTGAATTAGAAAGGCATATAGCATGTTTTGAAAGATCAATCCAAATTATATGGAGGGAAGCCCTATAATATATAGTTTGAAAGATAAGGCAGCATCAGATTGAGGAAAATCTTAAATTTCAAGCAAAGGAGATAAATCTTTATTCAGTGAGATATAGTGAGGCATTGAAGATTTTAGTAAAGAATAGCCAGATTTGTGGAAAACATTGGACTATTGAATCTTCAGAACCTTTTAATGGTCAATTCAGTTGATTGTTTCTATGTTACCCTAATCTCATCAAAAGCACTTAGCTTTAGATTTCCTTCCCCTGACTTCCAGGGTACCCATTACTGTATATCAAACATTTTGCAGATCATCCCAGTATTGACTGCCTATCTTCTTATATCTGCAGTGACTGACATCTTTATTTCTTTTTTTTAAGCTTTTTATTTGTATAACATATGTATGGGTAGTTCCCCAACCTTGATCTTTACAAAGCTTTCCAATACAAATTTTACCCCCAGTCCCCTCCCCTCCCCTAGATGGCAGGAAGTCCACTACATGTTAATAATATTGAAATGCTTGAGAAGTTATGCAAGAAAAATCCTATCTACAAGAAAAAAAGAATCAGAGAAAGGCAACACAATGCAAGCAAATGTCAATAGAGATCATGAAAATGTTACGTTGTGGTCCATATTTCATGTCCCTCTTTCTGGGTGTATATGGTTTTCTTCAGTGAACAACTGGAACTGGTTTGAGACAATTCTTTATTGCAGAGATCCATGTCCATCAGAATTGATCATCATGTAATACTGTTGTTGCTGTGCATGATGATCTCCTGGTTCTGCTCGTTTCACTCAGCATCAGTTCATGCAAGTCTCTCCAGGCCTCTCTGAAATCGTCCTGCTGGTCGTTTCTTACAGAACAATAATATTCCATAACATTCATATACTATAATTTATTCAGCCACTCTCCAATTGATGGGCATCCCTTCAGTTTCCAGTTTCTAGCCACTACAAAAAGGGCTGCCACAAACATTCTTGCACATGTGGGTCCCTTTCCCTCCTCTAAGATCTCTTTGGGATATAGGCCCAGTAGAAACACTGCTGGGTCAAAGGGTATGCACAGTTTGACAACTTTTTGAGCATAGCTCCAAATTGCTCTCCAGAATGGTTGGATCCATTCACAGTTCCACCAACAATGTATTAGTGTCCCAGCCCTCCCACATCCCCTCCAACATTCATCGTTATCTTTTCCTGTCATTTTAGCCAATCTGACAGGTGTATAGTGGTATCTCAGAGTTGTCTTAATTTGCATTTCTCTGATCAATAGTGATTTGGAGCAACTTTTCATATGACTAGAGATGGTTTTAATTTCATCATCTGAAAATTGTCTGTTCATATCCCTTGACCACTTATCTATTGAAGAGTGGCTTGAATTCTTATATATATGAGATAATTCTCTATATATTTTAGAAATGAGGCCTTTATCAGAACCATTAAATGTAAAAATGATTTCCCATTTAGATGCTTCTCTCCTAATCTTGTCTGCATTTTTTTTGTTTGTACAGAAACTTTTTAACTT
>JAJPUD010013064.1:0-46038 GCA_023553655.1 Myrmecobius fasciatus | reverse complement strand
GACAATTTTCAGATGATGAAATTAAAACCATCTCTAGTCATATGAAAAGTTGCTCCAAATCACTATTGATCAGAGAAATGCAAATTAAGACAACTCTGAGATACCACTACACACCTGTCAGATTGGCTAAAATGACAGGAAAAGATAACGATGAATGTTGGAGGGGATGTGGGAGGGCTGGGACACTAATACATTGTTGGTGGAACTGTGAACGGATCCAACCATTCTGGAGAGCAATTTGGAGCTATGCTCAAAAAGTTATCAAACTGTGCATACCCTTTGACCCAGCAGTGTTTCTACTGGGCCTATATCCCAAAGAGATCTTAGAGGAGGGAAAGGGACCCACATGTGCAAGAATGTTTGTGGCGGCCCTTTTTGTGGTGGCTAGAAACTGGAAACTGAAGGGATGCCCATCAATTGGAGAGTGGCTGAATAAATTATGGTATATGAATGTTATGGAATATTATTGCTCTGTAAGAAATGACCAGCAGGACGATTTCAGAGAGGCCTGGAGAGACTTGCATGAACTGATGCTGAGTGAAACAAGCAGAACCAGGAGATCATCATACACAGCAACAACAGTATTACATGATGATCAATTCTGATGGACATGGCTCTCTGCAACAAAGAATTGTCTCAAACCAGTTCCAATTGTTCACTGAAGAAAACCATATACACCCAGAGAGAGGGATATGAAATATGGACCACAACGTAGCATTTTCATGCTCTCTATTGATATTTGCTTGCATTGTGTTGCCTTTCTCTGATTTTCTTTTTTTTTTTCTTGTAGACAGGATTTTTCGTGCAGAACTTGTCAAGTATTTCAACATTATTAACATGTAGTGGACTTCCTGCCATCTAGGGGAGGGGAGGGGACTGGGGGTAAAATTTGTAATGGAAAGCTTTGTAAAGATCAATGCTGGGGAACTACCCATACATATGTTATACAAATAAAAAGCTTTAATAAAAAAATTCTTAACTATGATCTTTTCCTTACTTAGAAGTTATTACTGGCACCTAAATAAAAAATCTCATTTCTTCAATGCCCTGATTTCAGGTAGTTATAGAGAAGCAAATCTTCCAATGAACTAATTCATCAAAGGCATTAATGACCTAAGCTGACTTATTAATATATTCCTGTGTTATATTTCCACCAACTTATTTGTCCTTTTTTTTCTTTAAGATTGGATCTCTCTATCTTTCCCCATCCAGAAGAGCAATGGACATTCATGGGTCTGATTCCATACAATCTCACGAGTCTAACTGACATGAAAGCTTTGAGTGTGTAGCTAATCTGGAATGGTTTCACCCTCTTTAGGCGGCCTAGTGCCCTTTGTTACCAAGGCTCACGTTAGTGGCAGATTTGGATTTTTTCTCAATATTTTTTTTCAATTACATGTAAAGATCATTTTCAACATTAATTTTTGTAAGATTTTGAGTTCCACATTTTTCCCCTCTCTTCTTTCCTTCCCACCCCTAAGATAGAAAGCAATCTGATATAGGTTATACATGTACAATAATTTTAGACATGTTTTCCTATTAGTCATATTGTGAAAGAAAAATCAGAACAAAAGGGAACAATCACAAGAAAGAAAAAGCAAACAAGCAACAACAAAAAAGGTGAAAATACTATGCTTCCATTCACATTGAGTCTCCATAGTTCTCTCTATATATGAGGATGGCATTTTCCATACCAAGTTTATTGGAATTGAAATGGACCACTGAATTGGTGAGATTTAAGTCTATCATAGTTGATCATCATATAATCTTACTGTTACTGTGCATGATATTCTCCTGGTTCTCCTCACTTAACTCAGCATCAGTTCATGTAAGTCTTTCCAGGCTTTTCTGAAATCAGCCTTCTCATCATTTCTTACAGAACAATAACATTCTGTTACATTCATATGCCATCACTTATTCAGTCATACCAATTGATAGGTATCCACTCAGTTTCTAATTCCTTATGTTAGCAGATTTAGCATAGACTTTAGGTCTATTATAGTCCAGAACCCAAGAGGTCCACCAGCTTCAAGTTTCCTTGTAGCTAGGATCACTGGCATGTGCCACCCTATGGTGATTTGCCTTTTAGAAAAGATTGTCTAATAAAGAATGATATAAGCAAATTAGAAGAACATGGGATAGTTTACCTCTCAGATTCGTGGACAAGGAAGAAATTTGTGACCAGAAAAGAACTGGAATTCATTAGTGAACACAAAATAGATGATTTTGGTTGTATTAAGTTAAAAAGGTTTTGAAAAACAAAACCAGTGCAGTCAAAATTAGAAGGGAAGCAATAAACCAGAAAAAACATTTTTACATTCCAAAGCTCTGATAAAGGTTTCATTTCTAAAATATATAGAGAATTGAGTCAAATTTATAAGAATTCAAGCCATTCTCCAAATGGTAAATGGTGAAAGAATATGAAGACAATTTTCAGATGAAATTAAAATCATTTCTAGTCATATGAAAAAGTTCTCTAAATCACTATTGATCAGAGAAATGCAAATTAAGACAACTCTGAGGTAGCACTACACACCTCTCAGACTGACTAAGATGACAAGAAAAGATATTGATGAATGTTGGAGGGGATGTGAGAAAACTGGGACATTAATATATTGTTGGTGAAGTTGTGAAGTGATCCAACCATTCTGAAGAGCAATTTGAACTATGCTCAAAGGATTATTAAAATGTGCATACCCTTTGACCCAGCAGTGTTTCTACTGGGCTTATATCCCAAAGAGATCTTAAAGGAGGTAAAGGGACCCACATGTGCAAGGATATTTGTGGCAGCCTTTTTTGTAGTGGCAAGAAACTGGAAACTGAATGGATACCCATCAGTTGGAGAATGGCTGAATAAATTATTGTATATGAATGTTAGGGAATTTTATTGTTCTATAAGAAATGATTAGCAGGATGATTTTAGAGAGACCTGGAGAGACTTGCATGAGCTGATGCTGAGTGAAATGAGTAGAACCAGGGAGATCATTGTACATGGCAACAGCAAGATTTTACAATGATCAATTCTGATGAATGTGGTTCTTTTCAACAATGAGATGATCCAGGCCACTTCCAATGATCTTATGATGGAAAGAGCCATCTACACCCAGAGAGAGGACTGTGGGAACTGAATGTATATGATAACAGCATTTTTACTCTTTTTATTGCTTTTGCTTACATTTTATTTCTCATTTTTTTTCTTTTTGATTTGATTTTTCTTGTGCAGCAAGATAATTGTATAAATATGTATGCATATATTGGATTGACATATTTTTACCATGTTTAACATATATTGGATTACTTGCCATCTAAGGGAGGGGGTAAAGGGAAGGCAGGGAAAAATTGGAGCACAAGGTTTTGCAAGAGTTAATGTTGAAAAATTATTCATCCATGTTTTGAAAATTAAAGAGCTTTAATTAAAAAAAGATAATAAAAAAGTAAAAATGATTGTCTAAGGGGGACATGTCAACTCAAAGAAATGGTGGAATCTAAAATAGTACAATGAACTGACAGAAATTATCTAGGGTTGAATAGAGTCAAGTTTTTGGAGATAATTCTAAAAGAGGAAATGGGTGATCAATTATAAATTATTCCTGATACAAATATTTGTTCGAAATCAAGCCAGGAAAGGCATTTTAGAAGGGGGTCTTTATCAAACTGCATGCCAACAGTAATTATGAAGGTATGGCCACCTCAAATTGCCCATTCCGGTAGCTTCACTCCTGCCAGCACACTTCCTTTCTAGCCTGTACAGCCTATACTGACTGAGCTGTAGAGCTGAGTCAAGGCTAAGAAGTCCAGTCTCTAAACAGAGGGGCCTTTGACACGCACACAGCAAAATTACCAGCCAGGGATAGAAAGAAGCATGAAGTTATTTATGTGCAAGGCTGGCCAGAACAGTCATCACAATGGCATTTTCTTCTCCTGTCAGGGATGTACAGGACCTGGCTTTGTATAGCATGAGCCATGCAATACATCACCTTCCTGCCTTAAGCCTAACCATAGATCACCGCCAGCACCTGGTGGAAATTCATTCAGCCTTCAGTAGCCTTTGCAAATACAGAGGCCCTCGAGCATTGAGCACCATTCAGTCCTAAGAATTGGGGGAGGTTAAACCCCTTGAGCTGGATCTAGAGTCTTCATACATCTGCCTGCACTCCAACCATGCAACCATGCTCAGGTCCTTATTTTAAGCCATAGATAGTCCTGAAACATTGGACATCAACCAAATGTTTGCAGATTAAGCCGGATATACTTAGCTTGGGAATTGGTGATCCTAAGTGATTACTATTGTAAAACTTCTCCTAGAGAGAAGATACATAGCCCTCCTCCTCATCTCCTTCCTTCAATTAATTTTTATCTTTAGGTACTTGGCTTGCTAAACTTAGATCCATCTAAGTGTACAACATAGGTAGCACCAAGTCTGGAAGACCTGAGTTTCATATCTGGACCCAAACACTTTTACTAGCTGTGTGACCTTGGGCAAGTCACTTAACCCTGTTTACCTCAGTTTCCTCATCTGTAAAATGATCTGAGGAAGGAAACCTCCAACTACTACAGTATCTTTGCCAAGAAGACCCCAAGTGGAGTCCCTAAGAGTTGGTCACAACTGAAATGACTCAGCAACAACATATTCTAATGAAATTAGATTGAATTATCAGAAAGGCCCCTTCTAGCTCCAAATCTATAATTGAAAGATCCTCCAAGGGGTCAAATAGTTTACCAGTGTGGAGAACATTTAAAGGGACCTGAGACTTGCCCATATGAGATTTCGATAGGACTCCTAGATGTTTGGCAAATTAGTCTTTCCTAATTAGTAGGAAGAAAGGATCACCCATCCTAACCTGATAATTAGAAACCCCAATGACTATTTCTTTGACGGTCACAGATTTACTGGATTTAAACTCAATGTAAAAATTTTCAACTCTTATTCAGTCAATAGCCTCATGCTATTCTTGGAGCAGGTTCCTTCCTTTCTCAGTCCTCCTTGCCTATCCATCTTTAAAAGATTAGTTCAATTCTTTCCTCCATGAATCCTTCCCTGATCTTTTTATCTCAAAACACTCTTTCCTTTCTTTGAACTCCTACAGTACTTTTAGACTGCCTATCTCATAATCTCTTAATTTCATACTTGTAGTGATTTGAACTTAGTTGATCTGTAATATCCAACCTCCTCCAACCAGACTGTTAACTATTTTCTCCTTTTTTTCCTATTTCCTCCTTTGACACTCATCACAGTCACTGTTTCAGGGATGAACACAGTGGGTACTCACTAAAGAATTGTTGATTGATTATCTCTGTGTGCTTCCTTTCTTCCTTCCTTTTTTCCTTTCTCCCTCCCTTCCTTCCTCCCCATTCTTCCATCCCTTTCTTCCATCCTTTCTTTCTTCCTTTCTTTTGTATTTTCTCTTTCTTTTCTTTCTTTCCTTTCTTCTCCTTTCTATTCTTCCTTCCTTTCATGCTTTTTCTCTCTTCCTTCTTCTGTCTATTCTTTCTCTCTGCCTTCCTCCCTCCTCCCCTTTACTTCTCTCTTCTTACTTTCTTCCTTCTATTCTTTCTCTCTTTTCCTTCTGTCCATTCTCTTCTCCTTCCTTCTTTTTCTTCCTTCCTCTTATTCTTTCCCTTCCTTTCTTCCATCCTTTCTTCCTTTCCCTTCCTTTCCCCTCCCTCCTTCTTTTTACCCCTCCCTTCTTTCTTTCTCTCTTCCTTCCCTCCTTTCTCCCTGCCTCCCTCCTTCTCTTCTTCCTACATTTTATCCTTTCTCTCTCTCTTCTTTCTGTTTTTTTCTCTCTCTCTTCCTCCTTTCCTCCATCCCTTCCTTCCTCTTTAAATTTTCCACATCTGCCATGTCTTCTTGATTGTAAACTTCTTGAGAAAAGGAACCATATCTTTCTAAAAATAAATAAAATGCCGAGCATAGCATCACATGGAAAAAGATGGTGAAGAATTCCTACAGAGTTCAAAGCTTTTTCCTTTAAATTTGTGTCACTAGCCATAGAGCTTCTTTAGATTCCACAATCTCTGGCTTGCCTTCCAGTTCTGAGATGTTAAGATTCCCTGATGTTGTACCATTTATAAAGCCCATCATCCCATGAGAAACAGTGAGGAAAGTGACCTTGGAATGAAAAGGACTGTGTTTGATTCCTGGTCTCTGGTAATTACTAACTTTGTGGTCATGGACAAGTCCAAAACAACTGGTTATTGTCCTTCAATATCAATACCAAAATGTTAGAGTCAAGTTAATATGTCCAACTATGACAGACCAATATGAATTCAAAGTGCTCTGCCACAGGTTGGCACAAATAGTCCCTATGCACTTTTGGGGTGGCTTCTCTAAATTTGCATATCTCAAGTTTCTTCTGAGTTAATTCAATTCTGCTTTGCTCACAGATTACAGCACCTTCTCTGATGAGGTCACACCATGTTGGGCAGTCCTGGGCCAGTGTCTCCCATGTCATACAATGGATTCCAAAATTCTTAAAAGAGACCTTGAGAATGTCCATTCATTAAAATTCAAACTCCAATTGAAGTTGCACAAAGAACTCTAAGAGTCTGGCTGCCAGCCTCCACAACAGTCCCTCGAAAAGGCCCAGATTGTAAAGTAGAGACAATATTACTGCCTTTGGAAGCAAAGGATCTGGATTTAATGCCCACTCATGACACTACCTATGTGACTTTGTCTGAGTCACTTCATTTTTGCCCAGGGGCCTGGCACATAGTAGGTGCTTAATAAATGCTTATTGACAATCTCCCTCAATCCCAGTTTCCTCATTTATAGAATGAGGAGGTTGGATTAGATGGACTCTAAAGTCCCTTTCAGCTCTGAGTCTGTGAAATTAGGACTCTGTAATCTCTAAACAGAGAGACCCCAACCCAAGCTTTAGCTGCCCTCTAAGATTGTGAGATGAGTGATTTAATTTATTCCCTCACCCAAGAGGCTCTGTCCACTATGCAAATATGACCAGTATAGGTCTACAAATGGGTGGGACCTTTGGATTTGGAGAGGAGAAACTAAGTGAAGGTACTCTGAAAAGTACAAAAACTTTACATGGTGGAACAATGGATAGAGTACCAGCCCTGAAATTAAGAGGAGTTGAGTTCAAATTCAACCTCTGATACTCAGATAGCTGTGTGACTCTGGGCAAGTCACTCAATTTTGATTGCTTCAAAAAGAACTTACACAAATACAAGATATTACTGCATTCATTCTGTACCAAAGAGGTTTGTCCATGTAATGTCCAGTACAGGAACCCTAAAGGAAAATTCAATCAGATGATAGAAGGAAAAAAGAACACATACTCAATGCAAAATAGATATTCTTTAACTTCAATTTAAAGTGTCAAAAGCATTCATGGACAATATATGTACTTCCCAGAATGTGATAATGATGGTAGTTCCTGGAAACTGAAGGGAGCTGGGATCCAAGAGCAGTCCATGGCTCAAGGTAATTGTCAAGAAAGCATGGTAAGGCTTTATTCCAGGAGAATCTCTCTAGGAAGGATGCATGTGTCTGCAATTCTTGTGCAGGTCTACCCTTGCTTCCCTCTCAGTCACCATTGCCATTTACCATCTCCAATTAATCAAACAATCCATCAATAATTGATTGAGCACACTCCTTTTCCTGGGTGCTAGAGGAAAATTGTAAGGAAAGTAGAGGATAAAGTCCCCATGACAGGGGAGTCCCAAATACTGTAGAGTGAGAAGTAAATCTAAATGGGGGTGGAGGTAGGAAGAGAGGCAAACAAGTGACTTGCCCAGTAGAATTTGAACTCAGATTTCCCTGACTCCATGAACAGGTGCAGAGTTAAGGAGAAAAGCAGTGCTCAGAGATGTGTGTTTCCTTTTCTGTTTTTTAAAAAAGCCAGAAAATTACATTGTGGGTAAAGACTGTACATGCATATATTTCTATGTTTATATACACATATAGATTATTGTTGGAGATAATAATAATAGCTAACATTTATATATCTGTTTAATGTTTTCAAAGTACTTCATAAATGTTATCTCAATTGTTTTATATATATATATATGCATATATATATATATGAACAACTATTGGTACAGTGGATAGAGGACTAGATTTGAGATTAGAAAAATCTGGATTCAAATCTGCAGATACTATCTGGCTCTGTGATCTTAAGCATTTTAACCTCTTCTTGCCTCGTTTGATTTGATTCATCTGTAAAATGGAGATGATAATAATAGCACCATCTTTCCAGGATCAAATAAGATAACATTTGCAAAGTGTTTTACAAATTTAAAAATGGCATCTAAATTCTAGTTAGTGTTAACTATATAGATATAAATATAGGTATAGATGAGGGATAATAATACTATCTAACAAGTTAAAAATAATAGCAATTTATGTATATATCACTTACTATATGTCAGGCATTGTGCTAAGCACTTTACAATTATTACTTTACTTGAGCTTCACAACAACCCTGAGAGTTAGACAGTACTATTATCCCCATTTTGCAGATGAGGAAACTGAGGCAAACAGAGAGGTTATATGATTTGCCTAGAATCCTGCAGCTAATTAAGTGTCTGAGGGCAATTTTGAACTTAGATCTTTCTCACTTCAGGCTCAAAGTTCTATCCATTATGCTTTCATGCCCAGTATAGGTCTACAAATGTTGCAAGATGATTGGACTTGGAGATGAATACTCTACATGGTACTTTGAAAAGTACAAAAACCTTACATAGGGGCAACAAGGTAGAGCAGTGGATAGAACACCAGTCCTGAAATTAGGAGGACCTAAATTCAAATCCAGCCTCAGATGCTTAATGGCTGTGTGACTGGACAAATAAGTCAATCCTGGTTGCCTCAAATTATATATATATATATATGTGTGTGTGTGTGTATAATACACATATATATATAATATGTATATTATATATATACACACATATGTATATATATATGTTTAACCCACCAAATATATATATATAAAATATATAATATAATATAATATATATAATATAGTAATATTATATATAATATTATATATAATAAAATATATAATAAATAATATCTATTTGGTGGGTTAAACAGTTGTATCCAAGTGTAAAAATCTAAAAAATGTTCCCTCTGAGCACCCAGGGGGTGTTGTTTGAAATCAACTACATATCAGTTGAGCGGCAGCAAGCAGATCTGATGTGTGTGTGTGTGTGTGTGTGTGTGTGTGTGTATACACACACACATACACATGAGATATTATTTGGTTCATTCTGTACTGCAACATCTGGGCTGTCAGTGTATTTTGCTACATAACATTTATTCCAATAATCCTAATCATTCCCGTCATCTTGTTGCTGTCATCACTACTACTTTGCTCTTCCAAACAGACTGCCAGATAGCACTTCCAGGAAAAAAAAAAAAAAAAAAAAGCTGGAGTAGGGAGTTCTGCATTCCCTGAGATCGTCCCAGGCCATTTTCTGCCTGGCTTCTATGAACATAGCACCCTTGTTCTGCTTTGTGGTTCTACTCACTATTTCTGTGACTTTTCAGATGAAAAACACTCTTTTCCTGACTGGTCATCATTCCCTTGTAAGGGATGTTTTCATCTAGTAGAAGATAAGCTCCTTGAATCAGGAACTGTCTTTCTTTTGCATTTGCTAAGCAGAGAGTACTGAGTACATAGTAAGTGTTTAATAACTGCTTCATTCTTTGTTCATTATCACATGTAGACTTTAAAAATGGCAGGATTTGAAAATCATGTAGAATCATAAAATCTGGAACCAAATTGATTTGAGACCATGAGCTGATTGTTAAATTTTCACAGTGAGCTTTTATACTTCAGAAATCGGCAAGCATTACAAACCAGGCTTGATTAATTGTTTTGTTGATGATCTCGACTTAAGAAAGTGATGGGGGAAATGTTAATAATGAAGGTTAAACTTAAAAGTGTGTCCTGTGAACGATTTTTTTTTCCCAGAGAGCTGTTAAGCATTTAAAGCATACAATGTTTAAATTTAATTAAATAATGCTTAAATTAAACATTAAAGTACACCTTTGACTCCTTCATTTTATAGATGAAGATAGAGTAACATGGATTTAGAGCTGAGAGAGACCTTAGATCACATCTAATACAACCTTCTCATTATGCTAATGGAGAAAATGAGGATCAACATGCCTAAATGATTTGGCTAAGATCACAGTGATAGGGCTGGCAGTATGAACCCTCCTCTTCTGTCTCCAAAGCCAACAGGCTCAAGTCATTGATATCTAAATACATATAGCAAATTAAGGGCAGAACCAAGACTATGACCCAGGCTTCTAGGCTTGTTAACCCACTCTCTCCCCACTACCCCTTGAGCTAATAACAACAAAACTAATATTTTTTGTTTTTGTTTTTGTTTTTTTTCTCTCAAAATATCAAGATGTCTTCAGAGCTTGTTCTGGTTAACAGTTTTCTGTCAAAACCAGGATTAGTGAAAATTGTTAGAGAGGAAGGGAAGGGATGGAAATAATCGCCCCCTTCCCCCAAACGACCACGGAGCAGGGGAGGGAGGCCTGTGGACACTACTATTGGTGCCGTCACCAACGCAGCTACTGCGGCTGCTGATGCTGCAGGGAACATGTAGGATACTGGATCTTGGCTGCCTGTCTTCCCTCCACCCCACCCCCTCTTTTCTTTCTTTCTTTCTTTTATTTATTTATTTTTAGGGGAGGCTAGAGATCCCCCAGCCAAGCCCTGGAAGCAGCCCGACTTTCCGTGCAATAAAGCAGCGGTGAGAAAGACTCAGAGTAATTAAGTGGCTGACGCACAGAAGAAGCCGTTACAAAGAATTGACTAAATTGCCCATTCATTAGCAGCGCGGCATGGAAGGAGAATTACAAATAGACGACGGAGCCCGCAGTAATTCAATCTAACCTTGTACTTACAGAAAACAATGAGATAATGAACAGAAAAATTACCAGGCACATATTGTATTTTGTTAGCGGGGAGGGAGAGGGAGGGGGAGGGGAGGCTAGAGGCAGTGGGGGAGGGAAGAAGGGAGGGGAAGGCAGGAGGGAGGGGGTCGGGGGCCTGAGCTGGGACGGGGGGCCGCTGGGGGGGGGGCCCGGGGGAGCTGAGGGAAAGGCCTGGCACACGCGATGCTAATGGCATCGCTCAAGCTGAGCAAACGTTTCTCCAACACAATCATAGTTCTCAGTCTAAGGGCCTCTGGGGAGCTGAGATGAGGCAAGATCGCGAACAAAAAAATGTAATTTATAAGGCGTCTGTGGACTGGAATTTATCATCGGATCCGCTCGCCGCCGCTCAATTGATATGTAGTTGATTTCAAACAACACCCCCCGGGCGCCCAGAGGGAACATTTTTTAGATTTTACGCTTGGATATATCTGTTTAACTCGCCATTTACCAAAACAACGGCTGATGACAGCACAAACAAGTCACTCTGGAGAACACATACACGCGCGCTCGCACACACAGTCACACTCACACTGACACACACACACACACACACACACACACACACACACAGTGACACGCAAACCCCAGCCGTGGCGGCACCATTACAGCCTATTGCACACATAAGCTCATCCTAGAAATCTGATAAGAAGCCCCCACCCCCATCCCACCCCCACCAGCACACAAACACACCAAAAAACATCAAAAGCTAGAGAGGCCTCCTGAGGGTTCTGCGGGAGGGCTTGTTTGTTGGTTGTTCCTTGTGTTGTTTTATCTATCTCTGGCATGTAGGATTCTGGCCCTGGGAGCTCTCATCCTCCTCCCGGCTGCTCTCCTTAGAATGGATGGTGCTGCTTCCAACGCGTCTCCCAAAGCCCCGTCTTTTCTGGCAGATCATGCACCACCCAGCCAGCCCTACTCAGGGACATGCAGATGCCAGTGGTAGAGTTGTCATGAAATCCACCACAGCTCCTGACAGAAAAACTCGGGTGTAGGGGGGGGTGGAGGACCGAGGGGAGAGAGATGGATGAATGAATCACAAGCAGACTCACTCCTTTAACCATCCTAGTTTCTAGGAAAGAAAAAAAAAAGTGAGGGCAGTATTAGTACGGGCTTGAAGGAGAAGAACTTATGTCTGCAGATGCATATGTGCTTGTTTTGATTTTAAGGGGAGTTAAGAATTGGGAGATACTATCTTGAAAGATGTTGTCTCCCCTTCCTCTCCTTCTCAATTTCTTGCTTCCATCAAAGATAAAATACTGAGTCAGAAAGAAGCCAAGGTCAGATGGACTCCAGACCATGCTTATGAAAGGTTGGAGAACCACAGAAAGAGCATCATTGGCCCCGGTCACTTTCTCCAGGGCCCCTTCTCCAGGGCTGTATTCCAGGCAATTTAGCCAGACCAAAAGTTCATACATGTGCAGATTAAGGGTGAGAAATGGACCGTGGCTGTTGTATTGAGCATCCATCCTCCTCTAGTCTGCTTCAATCACAAGAAACAAGTGTATCACAGGCATGAAATACTATTAAAACCAAGATGATCAATACAACACTGAAATATAAAAGGAAGTCTTGTGCTTGTGCCCGGTGCTTGGGGCAAGCATGCTTGTCAAAAACAGGGTGGTCTAGTGGAAAGAGCTCTGGGATGGGAATCAAGAGTCAACTGTGGATCATGTCTGAGTTCTGCCACTGACTTACTGTAAGGTCTTAAGCAAGTCATCTAATAACAATAGCTTACATTTATATAGGACTTTAAGGCTTACAAATCACTTGGATTACAAGAGCTCCAAGGACTCTTCCAGCTCTAAATTCTTTGGTTCTTCTTAGGACAATGACAAAAATATTCCAATCATGGAAATAAATAAATATTTATTAAGCACCTACTAAGCACTCCAGCTGAAAAAGCACTTTCCAAAATCAAGATTGATCTCTTAACTGCCTTAATCTAATGATTTTTTTCTCAATCTTCATCCCACATTAGCAACTGCCTTTTGGGCATTTTAAATTGGATATCCCATAGACATCTCAAATTCAAAATGTCCAAAATAGAACTTACTAGCTCTTCTCCAGTACTTTCCTCCTTCACATTTTTCTATTATTACTGGAAAGATTATCTCCATCATTCCAGTCACCCAGGCTCAAAATCTCAATATCATTCTGAACTTCTCACTCTGTCGTCCCTTATATCCCATTCACTAACAAACCACATTGTTTTTGCCTTGCCTCCTGAGATTGCTTAGCATTTATCTATCTATCTATCTATCTATCCATTCATCTATCTTTCTTATAGGTACCAACTAATTTGCATGTCTGAAAAGCACTTAGGAAATGAATGAATGAATGATGCTTCAAACACTCACTATGTCTACACTGGAAGTAGTCATGTTTTATCTCACTCTCTCTCCTCAGCCACCTTACCAGCCTCCATGGCTTAGTAGATGAGAAATTAAGGCCTAGAAGTATTAATTCTTCTAAATCCAGAATTCCTTCTTTAGGGAATGATAAGTAATTGGTGATTACCTCAATTGCTCACTACATCTAATTCATTTCTAGATACACTTCTCGTTTCCTCCATGCCCCTTTCTAGTTCTTGAATTTAGTTCTGATTATTGACCATAATGAGATCAATTCTCATTGATTCTGGAAAATTGCTCCTGGAAAGATTCTGTCAATCTATTCTCCTAGGGTAGCTGTAGTACTCCTGAGAGTCACAGAAACCAGATTAAAATGTAATTGGAAAATAATTAACAAAATAAATAAAAATACAACAGAACACAGATAATGTTAATATGTAGTTTTCTAAGTCAATATGCAGCTCACAGGGAATCTTATGTATTGTTTAGGGGCCTCATCTATATTTGAGTTTGATACCACTGCCCTAAGATTTCACTCACCATTCCTATAAATATCTCTTAAAGGCCACTACTCACCTACAGGTGTTGTTTCTTCCTAATTGAATGTAAGGGATAGCTAGGTGGCACAAAAGATAGTATGCAGAGCTTAGAGTCAGAAAGAGCAGATAGAAGACCTGTGTTCAAATCCAACCTCAGACATTTGCTAGCAGTATAACTCTGGGCAAGTCACAACCCTGCTTGCCTCAGTTCCTCATCTGTAACATTAGCTGAAGAAAGAAATGGCAAAGGGCTCCAGTATCTTTGTCAAGAAAAGCCCAGATGGGGTCACAAAAAAAATCAGATGGGACTGAATAATGACTAAACAACAAAAAAAGTAGAATGTATATTCCTTGAAGGCAGAGACTATCTGCTTTAGGATTTATATCCCCAGCATTTAGTACAGTGCTTGGTACATAGTTAAATGCTTAATAAATACCTTTGTGTGCTCACTAGGTTCAAGAATAGCATAAAGGATATCATTCAAGAAATATATCATCAGAAAAGGAGTTGGGCCTGTCTTTTTACAAGAGTGAAGGGAAGTAGATGGAAAACCACATTGCCACACCAGTACCCCAAACTCAAGTCTATAAGCATGTATTTAATCCCTACAATATGCTAGAAACTGTGCTAAACTTTGGAATTAAGTCTAGAATTCTAATTTTATGGAGCATAGGTCACAGACCTCTAACTCAATTCCACATTTCTGGTCCGGTGCTCATTCCATCATACTAAAATGCTTTTCCATCTCTATGGCCCTTTATAATACTGGTACTATGCTGCCATGGTTGAGTCATTATGATCGACAGGCATGGGGGTGCACACTTGTCATCCCTGCCACTTTGGAGGTTGAGATTGGTGTATCACCTGAGCTCAAGGAGCCCTGAGCTACAGCAATGCTAAAGCCAAGTGACTGTCCACATTAAGTCTGGCATTATGGTAAGCTCTTGGGAGCAAAGGGCAACCAGGATACCTAAAGGGGGCAAATTGCTCCAGTTTGAAAAAAGAGAGCAGGTTAAGACTCCTAGAATGATCAGCATTATGGTCAGGCCTAAGATTGTCCACTGTATGTCTTCCAGGCTGGATGCGATATCATTTAGTTATAAATGTAAGATATTGTTATTATTATCTGTAAATTGAGGTCAATTTACAGATAATAATAACAATATCTTACATTTATAACTTGCTTTTGGTTAACAAAGCATTTCCCCATGATAACACTGTGAGATAGGTTATACAAATATTATAATTCCCGTTTTTCAGATGAAGCCAGGGAAGCTTAGTGGATAAAACAACTCACATTTTAGTGGTTCATAGAATTCAAAATTGGAAAGGACCACAGAAATCATAGAGTCTGACTTCCTCATTTTTTAGATAAGGAGAGTAGGCTCCAAAGAGTGACTTGCCTAAGTCCACACAGGTAGCAAGCACAATTCAGACCCTTATAAAGATAAGGTTCCAAATCCTCAATTCTTTCCACTACACCATAATCTTGCCTCTTCTCTATCATGGCTTGTCCACAATCTCATAGCAAGAGGCAAAACTAGGGACTGAAACTGTGGAGAATGGGAAATTTCCCATGATCCCTAAGTCACTTTGTAGGTAATAATTCTACTTTTACATAAGATTATCCCTAAATTCCATGCACTCATTCCCTGGCATTTTATAACTAAAAGCTATTGGTGGGTATAGACTTTGTGGGAGGTAATGAGGTCAGAAATGAAATTAAGAGAAAGCCCTGAAATAGGCCTACAAAGACACTATCACCATTCTTGGATTGGCTTGTCATTTGGGGGAAAGAAACAGTCACTGGTTATCTTAACCTCTAAAGCAATCTTGTCATTGAAGTCCAAATGCTTAGCAGCTCTCATGATGGAGTCCTTCATCTGAAGTAAGAGGTAACTTCTCCTGAGCAAGTCAACTAACAGCAATCTGTTAAGTCACTCAGTGATAATGTAAAACCCTCTGCCATGACAGTAGTATATCTCCTTTATTTTCAGCACTAAAAACATCACCCAGAAGCTCATGGTTATTTTAGAAATTAAAAAATAAAAGCAGATAATTATTTGGAATTATTCTTTTAAAACAGATATCTTCCCACACAAGTCAGCTGAGATGATCTGGATGCTTCTAATACAGAAAACAGTGCTCACATCAGGATTAATGAGTTCCTTGGCTCCTACTGAATTGATGTTCTCTTGATAGGGAGTTAAAGATACCTTTACACTGGAGTGAAGATAAATGATCTCACCTCTTACCATACCACTCAGCTCCTGTCCCTCTCCTTAGGTGCTTTTCCACATATGCTACAGCTCAGTGGTCATGGTGGGGCTTACCCAGTGTGAGACAGGATTAGGTAGTGCTAGATTTTCCCAATGACAGAGAACCTGAAGAACCGGGTCTGTGAAGATAAGGGGAGAGGGAATGAGAGAGCACAATGGTGGTGGTGGGGGAAGCCTAAAGACCAGTGTTCTTAGGAAAGATGCTGGCTTTAAGGAAGGAAAATTTGACTAGAAGCTCCCAGAAGACAGCCCCCATGACAATATAGTTGATACATTTAGAGCCCAGCTAGTCAATAAGCACTTATTAGTGTTTACTATATATGAGGCATTATGCTAAGCACCCCCCCCAAACAATGACCCTTAGCCTCAAGGAACTCAGATTGTATTGGGAAAAATAAGTAGGTACACACAAAATTTGTAAAAAAAAATAAATAAATAAATAAATAAATGGGAGGCAAACTCAGAAGTGATGGCACTAATAACTAAGACAGGTTGGACTAAGACTTGAGAGAAGCTAGAAAAACTAAAAGGCAGAATAGAATTGGGTAGGGAAAGGGCTAGGATAGATCATTCTGGACATGAAGGAAGGACAATTGATATAAAGGCAAAGAGATGTCTCATTTGAGGAATATCAAGAAAGTCAATATAGCTGGATCATAGAATGTATGAAAGGGAGCAAAGTGCTATAAGTGTAAGGAAGAGGCTGAATGAATAACTTTCAATGAGAGAGAAACTTGCATTTAATCCTAGAGAAAAAAGGGAGTCTCAGGGCAGCTAGGTGGCACAGTCGATACAGCACCAGCCCTGAAGTCAGGAGAACCTGAGTTCAAATGTGACCTCAGACACTTAACACTGCCTAGCTGTGTGACCTTGGGCAAGTCACTTAACCTCAATTGCCTCAGCCAAAAAAAAAAAAAAAGAGTCTCTGGAACTCTCTAAGGTTTAGGGGAGGGGGGAAATACACATGATCAGACCTCCACTTTAGAAAAGCACGTTTAGGACACGAGTAGAGGATAAATTGAAATGAGAGATTTAAGACAAGGACAACAATTAAATGATGACACAATAAATAAGAGGTGATCAGACCTTGAACTAAGGTGGTGGCTACATGAGTAGAAAGGAAGAGACATATGAGACATTTTGTGAAGTCAGAAATGAAAAAATTTGGTAATCATTTGGAGTGAGAGTAGAGAGTTGAGGATGACACCAAGGTCATGAATTTGGGTCACTGAATGAACTCCCCCTTCAGGGGAGTTCAAAAGAGGAAATAGTTGGGGGGGGGGGAGAATGAGTTCTGTTTTGCATATATTGAGCTTGAGATGCCTATAGGATACCCAATTCAAAAGGCAGTATACAAAAAATACTCTGGGAGATAAACTTAGATATAGGTGTGTATATGTACATAAACACATAAATGCATGCATATGTATATATAAACATTCATACATATGCATTTGTTATTTTTCAGCTGTGTTTAGTTCTTTGTGACCTCATGGACTAAAGCAGGCTAATATTGTCCATGAGGTTTTCTTGGCAAAAATACTTGAGTGGTTAACCCTTCCTTTTTTTAGTGGATTAAAGCAGAGATAAAATGACCAGTCCAAGGTCACACCACTAGTGATTTTCTGAAGCTGAATTTGAACTCAGTTCTTTCTGCCCCCAGGTCTAGTGTTCTATCCATTGATCCACTTAGCTGCTGCCATACACAAAGTAGGAATATATGTGTGTATATATACACATACATGTATTGAATATATATACATGTATACACATATACACGAAATATATATGTATATAATATACATTTATGTGTGTATATAATGTGTTTTATAAAGATATATATGATATATATGCATGTATTATGGAGGAGTGTGGGTGTAGGTATGCATTGAGATAATAGATTTCATGTGCCCATCAGTTAGGGAATGGCTGAATAAGTTATGATATATGAATGTAATGGAATATTATTGTTCTATAACAAACAACCAGCAGAACAATTTTAGAAAAGCCTGGAGAGACTTACATGAATTGATGCTAAGTAAAGTGAGTAGAATCAAAAGGACATTGTACAAGATTCTGTGATGATCAACTGTGATAGAGCATGTTAGAGTAATGGAGGGGATATTTTTGGCATTTGTGTGGTGATGGTCCTAACTCCTGCAGGATCTCTCATATATTCTGGGTAAGTTCACTAATGCACAGGAGCAGCTCATAATGAATGACCTATGTATTGAGTGAAGAATTACTTCATTATTTGAAATAGCCTCTAGTGTACAAAAACAAACAAAAATGAACATATCTGCCTAATATGTCTCTCTTTCTGAATCCAAATGTCTGGCTTCTAGGGAACCAGCTATGAAATAGTCAAATGATAAAGTAACTGTTCTGGCCAAAGATTATTGGCCTTTCCTGATCTATCTTGGAATTTGGTCCAGTTTATTAGTCAGAAGGCTCTTTGTTACATAATACAATCCTCCTCTGGGCATTTTCCCTGGCTGTCTTATACCTGGAATTCTCTATTTCTTCATCTCCACCTCATGGATTCTCTGGCTTCCTTCAAGTCTTAGCTAAAATCCTTTTTCCCCCATTCATTTATTTTTGGTGGGGCAATTGGGATTAAGTGACTTGATCAGAGTCACACAGCTAGTAAGTATTTAGGGTCTGAGGTTGGATTTGAACTCGGGTCTTCCTACCTCCAGGACCAGGGTTCTATCCACTGTACCATCTAGCTATCCCCAAATCCTATCTTTTAAAGGAAGTCTCAAAAACCTCCCTTAATGCTAGTGCTTTCCCTCTCTCCAATTTATTTTGTATATATCTTGTTTGTACATAGTTGGTCGCATACTGTCTCTCCCACTGTGAGTTCTTTGAGAACTCTTTGTTGGTATTCACACACACAAACACACACATACACACATGCATACACACAATATTTACATTTATTTTTTCCATATTTCATATTTACTGTTCTGTGAGCATGTTGTACCTCTTGCTACTCCTCCCCATTAGAATAGTATTTATTTTTTTATTTATTTTATTTTTCCAAATATGTGTAAGTTTTCAACATTCATTTTTGTAAGATTTGTGTTCCAAATTTTTCTCCCTCCCTTTCTTACCTCCCAAGACAGCAAACAATCTGATATAGGTTAAATATGTGCAATCTTTTAAACATATTACCATATTTGTTATGTTGTGCAAAATAAAATCAGACCAAAAGAGGAAAAAAACATCTTTTCCATCTTGTAGATCGCCAGTTAATTTTTTTGATTTTGATTTTGTTGAACTTTGCATTTATCTTTATTAAGATCTAACTTGATAGACATGACTTGTTATTTTTTTTAATGACCTATTATTCTAGTCCATGAAGGTCATGATAAAGCCATGGTATGTGATATTGTATGTGATAATTATTACTCTCATTTTTGTGTCATCTACAAATTTAACAAACATGGTTTATGTGCCTTTATATTTTACTGAGGAAAAAAGTGACTGCTTATTGTGAGCTCTTTTTTCTTTTTTCTATATCTCCAAACCCATTTTGTAATCACTCATTTTCCCTTATACTCACTTCTGAGGAAGAGATACCCCTTTTTCTCACTAAAAAAATTAAAATTCTCATTGTCCTTGTCTTCTTGATCCCATCACAGATGACGGTTAAATATATATATCCAGCCCCAACCTCTTTCCTCATATCTAGTTTTACATTACAATTACCAAATGAATATTTCTAACTGGACATCACATAAATATTTCAAGCTCAACAAGCCCCAAATAAAAGGTGGCACTTATTCTTCCCCCTAAACCTATTTTCCATATAAATTTCCCTGTTTTCATTGCAGGTGCCCCATCTTTCTTGTTACCCCAGAGTCATAACGATGAAGTTATCTTTACCTCTTAATTCAAGATATTCAGTTGTCATATATTATCTGATCTCTGACACCATTAGTTATGTGATCCTGAGTAAATTATTTGTTTCTCTGCCTCAGTTCCCTCAATTATAAAATGATTATTGTGAGGGTCAAATGAGATAATATTTGTTTTAAAAAAAAAAAGCACTTAGCCCAGCTACTTGACACACAGTTAATGTTATATAAATGCTTGCCCTTCCTCCTATCATTTGGATATGCAGCAGATATCTTTTTTGATATTAACAAATAATATTTGGAAATGTTTTTTTTGTTTATGCCTTACTTTTGTAAAGACAAAATAGCAAACCACATTTTATAAAATATTAAGCCTTACAAGGCACTCTCTACACAATAACCCCATGACATATATAGGGCATAAATTGCCATCTTCCCCCATTTTAAAGATGAAGACATTGAGGTGAAGAAATTTGTTCATAGTCCCACAGAAAGTGAAGTAAGAGTCAGAGATGGGACTCAAACCCATGTTCTCTAACATTAGGTGTGGCATTTATTCCATGCTGTAAAACACCAATGAATATGAAACAAAACAGAACATGACAAGAGAGATAACAAATTGAAGCCAGAAGAGGTCTAAGAAAGAAATAATCATCTATGACTGAGAAAACTGGAGCTGATTCTGCAGCCTTTGAAAGAAGTAGCATTTGATCAGCAGCTGGAAGGATTTAGGTAGGAAGAAATGAAGAAAATGTATTTCAGGCACATAGAAGCAAAGGAGATGGGAAAGGAGGGGCAGGAACAAGGGGACCGCTAGCCTGTAGAATCATAGAATCTTTTTTTGATCATAGCTTTTTATTTTCAAAATACATGCAAAGATAGTTTTCAACATTCACCCTGGAAAAAACTTGAGTTCCAAATTTTTCTCCCTCTCTTCCCCCACCCCCCTCCCCTAGATAGAAAGTAATCCAATATATGTTAAATATGTGTAATTCTTCTATACATATTTCCACAATTATGCTACACAAGAAAAATCAAATCAAAAAGAAAAAAAGGGAAAAAGCAAGCAAACAACAACAAAAAAAGGTGAAAATACTATGTTGTGATCCACATTCAATCCCCATAGTCCTCTCTCTGGGTGCAGGTGTCTCTTTCCATCACGTCTATTGGAATTACCTTGAATCACCTTATTGTTGAAAAGAGCCAAGTCTATCACAGTTGATCATGACATAATCTTGTTGCTGTGTACAATGTTCTTTTGGTTCTACTTATTCTACTTAGCATCAGTTCATGTAAATTTCTCCAGCCCTTTCTGAAATCATCCTGCTGAAGAATCATCAAATTTTAAAGCTGAAAAAGACTTCAGAAACGTCTGACCCACTCTATAGATGATATAATAAACATTGTGTCAGGAAGACCTGAGATCATATCCTGTCTCAGATGAATGTGACCCTGAGCAACTCATTTAACTTCTTGAAGCCTCATTTTCCTCATCTATAAAATGGGAATAATAGTAGCACTTACCTTCCTCCCATAGTTGTTCTGAGAATCAAATGATAATGTGTGCAAAGTGCTAAGTTCCATATAAGTACTAGTTGCTATTAACCATTATCATCCCTAACAAACAAATGATCAGACTCTCTGCTTAAAGACCTCCAGCATCAAAGAGCATGCTATCTGCCAATGCAGTTCATTTTTCTTTATGATGGGACAAAATTACCCTCCCATTAAACATGTAGGTCTTTCCTCTGGAGTAATATGTATGTATAACATCTATTATTATATTCCTCTGAGGTTAAGCAGAATTTATTTAATCCCTCTTCCATATGATTTTTAGTAAACTAGGTGATGCTAGAGAGCAATCTACATAAAGCACTGGGTCTGGGGTCAGGAAAATCTGTGTTCAAATTCAGATTCAGACCTTCACTAGCTCTGTGAACCTGGGTAAGTCACTTATTCTATTTGCCTCAGTTTCTTCATCTGTAAATGAGGATAATAATAACACCTACCTCCCAGTGCTTCTGGGAGGATAAAATAAAATAATCATTGTAAAAATGTTTAGCACCATGCCTGGTACATAGCAAGCACTATACTTATTATATATTTGAAGACAGAAATCATCTAATAATTCTTTTCTTCTCCAGCCTAAGCATCCCCTGTGGTACAATATGATATTACATTACCTCACTATCTGATTTCACATTTCATAGATGTGCTCCAACATGTCAGTGTCTGTCCTAAAATGCAGTATCCTGAATTGGCCCCAGCACTCAAAAATGGCACATTTTAAAAACCTGTCACTCTCCCTCCCTTCATCCTGTTCAATAAACTCCATTGGCTTCAGAACCATATAAAATCCTCATTTGGGTTTTTAAGGCTTTTTTCGATCCTCTCTACCATTCTCATTTCCATGTACTCTATAATCCAGTGATTTCCTTGCTGTTTTCTTGAACAAGATATTGCCTTTCCCTGTTCTAGATATCTTCAGTAGCTATCTCCATGCCTAGTATTCTTTTGCTCCTCAATTTTCTCTCCTGATTTCTCTGGCTGTCTTCAAGTCTCAGCTAAAGTCTTACCTTCTGCAAGAAGTCTTTTATAGTAACCTTCAGTGCTAATGCCTTCCCTCTGTAATAATCTCCAATTTATCTTGTATATATCTTGTTGGTACTTGTTGTTGGCATTTTTCTCTCTCATTAGACTGTAAGCTTCTTGAGGGCAGGGACAGATTTTTGTTTTGGAGCATGTGTGTGTGTGTGTGTGTGTGTGTGTGTGTGTGTGTGTGTTTTCCCTTTCTTTGTATTCCCAGTGCTTAGCACATAGTAGATGCTTAATAAATTCTTGTTGACTTGACCAGACCAGGGAACACTGTTTATTTATATGTCCTCTATACTTCAAAGAAGTGTAAGATAAGGCTATAAAGATAGGGCAATGCCAAGTTGTGAAGGAGCTCTGATGCAGGATAAAGAGTTTGAATTTCATCAAGCAGTCAATGAGGAACTATGGCAAATTAATAATAGTTGTCATCTATGTAGTGCTCTTTTATTAACAATGTTTTATATGTGTTATATGTCTTAGCCTCATAGCAATCCTTCAAGGTAGTTATTACTGTTTCATTTTATAGGTGAGGAAATTGAGACTCATTGTCACACAGGGTCTAAGAATTTGAGGTAAGATCTGGACACAGGTAGATTTCTGAAACCTTAGTCTGTACTCTTTAAAGTACATAAATAAAACCCACATGAATTAACATTAACAATTCTATGACCCACAACATGATTGTAACAACATTCCAAAACTGCTAAAAAAAAATCATAAAGATTAGAGGCTAAGGGACCTTGGCTATACCCTTATCTAACTCCCTCTTTTTACACATCAGGAACTGAGGTCCAAGGAAGTCTAGTGGTTTACCAAAAGTCTGAGAAGTGGTAACCAGCTGAGCCTCCACTCAAATCCAAGTCTTCTGATTCCAAATTCTATACTCTTTTGACCACACCACAAAAGGATGTTCTTTTATAAGAATGGACCAGTTAGTTTTGTTCCAATGCCCCAGAGGGCACTGCCTGGTAGCCAAGCCTCATTTAACATTCCAAATCCACAAAAGGCTTTATTCTGTGAAAATAGCCTTTGATTGCACAGGATCTAAAGCTGTGTAAAATATCCGAGAATAATGCATCCAATAAGCCTTCAGTAAGAAAGCTAGAGTAGAGAGAAGGAGGTGTTTCATTTCTATTGGGGGAATGTTTCTCTCTCACACACTCTTTTTCTCTCTGTCTCTTTCTGTCTGTCTGCTGGTCTGTCTGTCTCTCCTTTCTCCTTTCCCACTCCCTTGCCTTTTTTTTCTCATTTTTCTTTCCCTTTGCCTTTCCCTTTCCTTTCCTTTCCCCTTTATCCTTTACTGTTTCCTCCTCCCCTCTTATTCCTTTCTTTCTTTAGTCCCCCTTTCTCTTTTTCTTCTCTGTTTCTGTTTTTCTGTTTCTGTCTCTCTGTCTCCACCTCAATTCAATTCAATCAGCTCAAAGCTAGATTGCTGATTATCTCTCCAAGATGACTCCCAACAATTTAGAATCTTAGGGTACAGAGTAACCTAGAAATTAGTTTTTGTTTAAAGCTAGCAACCCACTGATAACTCAGTTATCTTAGTCCCATACTCACATATCTTCCAGACTCCTACATACAAACCAGCAAAATCCCACAAGAAAACTGTTCAGCACATAGGAAACAGGGTATGTATGCCTAGACTAGTAACTACAGTAAACGAAAGCACAGAGAGATCAGTACCAAGCTAAGGCAGCCTTTTGTAAATTATAAACATTAAAGTAGGGCTCCTGGGTGGATTCTGTGGGTGGTACCTATCTGTCTGCATTGCCACCAGGGCAAGCAAAACAACTGTTCTCTCTAAGTAACCATATTTACCCAGTGTCTCTCAAATCATACCACACAGGTGGCTATCTATTCCACCAATGGGGTGGGGAGGAGGGACCAGAGGAGAGAGTATAGCTGACTCAGTGAAAACCTATCCTCATTCCTGGAGAACCTCTTAATTAGCAGGAATGTAGTTTTCCTAACAATAACACAATTATATTTCAGAACAAGAGAAAATGCTTTTTTTTTCTTTGATTAGAAGCAAAATGGCCCTGTAGACAGAGCATCAGACGGAGTCAAAAGACTTGATTTTGCACATGGCTCCTAACACTATGGGCAAATCATTTAATCTCAATAAGCTCCTGTTAAAATAGAGATAATATGTATACTTTCTTAGAGGGTTGGTGTGAGGAAAATGATATGAAAATTGGAAAAGGCTTTATAACCTCGTTTAAGAACACAAGTTTGCAAAATGATCCGTTCAGGAGATTGCAGAGAGGTGGCCAATGATACTTGGAAGCTTAAAACAGGATTACAAAAGGAAACGTTCTCAAGGTGACTACCTTGCCCTGCCAGAGAGGAGCAGTCATTTCGTTTTTCTCTCCTCCCTCCAGTCCAAAACCTAAATGTGCCGTGAGTATTCTCTGCCGTGGACAAGGGGCAGTGAAAGAGTCCTGGTTCTGGACAAAGGACGAAGGCTCAAATGGTTACTGCCAACTGTGTGACACTGAATAAGCCACTCAACCTTTCTCAGTTTCCTCATCTGTAAAATGAGGGACTTAAGCTAGATGATCTCTCAGGTCCCTTTCAGCAGATCTGTCATCCTAAGGTCTTAAGAGTTAGGGTACAAGTATCTTTGCGGAAGGAGAAGTTCTCTCGAGGGGCTGAAACAAATATGAGTGGCTGCAGAGGCCCAGACCCAGAGTCTGAAACTCTCATCCTGCTTCCTTTGCCCCTCTGGTCTGTCTCCTAGGCAAATAACCACCCGGGTCTTCTGGATTCCAAAGTCCAGGAGGAGAGGGACAAGTCCGGGCCAGCATCTCGCTCTCTGCGCAGGGGGCGCAAGGAGGCCGGCAGGATGCCCGCTCTTGGCCTGCCCGGGACGTCCCTCCGCCTGCGGTGGCAAAATGCCTCCTCCCCTCCTTCCCGGCTTGCCGAATTCCTCCGACTAGGACGGGTAAAAGCCCTCCAGGGTTCTCGGAGAACATCAATATGTTTTGTATTTAATGTGCTGGCTCCGTTACAGCAAATTAAAGCGAGGGGGCCTGGTAAAAGCGCGCACAGCCCGTCACTGCTCGCTCCCTTGTCGCGCGGGCGGCGCTGGAAACGATACTCCAGTGTGGGCAAGGAGCGCACATTACATCCCCCTGCAGGAACAGAGGAGACATTAGACAAAGCCCTGAGTCTTAATGGGACGCATCCGGCAAACATCTGAGCTTGGGCCTTCAATCACAAACGCTGCAGGATTTAAAAATGAATAAACTTCACATTGTGTTTCTCTTATTTATCCTTTATGCAAATTGTCCCTGGGAGGACCCATTACGTGCACCGCATGGGGACAGCGGAGGCCGGCTCCGAGGCTTGGAGGGCCACTCGCAAGCGCTGCCTGGAATGCGAGGCTCCCATTCTTGTGCTTTACAGAAGGAGGAGGGGGGATAAGAAAAGATAATAAAAAGAAAATAAACACATTCCAGATCAGTCGGCTCACTGCTGACAAACATACACAAATCTACAAGTACAAAAATTGAACAGACACATACATACTCATCTCCCCATCGCTGCCACCCAACCACCACCACCATGATGCATGGGCTGTTCTGAAGAAAACATATGTTACTTCCTCTATTTCTTTTTTTGTTATTGTTGCTCGTTAAATAGAAGGGGCATTCACTGCACTGCCACCAAGAAAAGCAAAATCACTGTTTTCCCTAGTTTGCAGGCCAGCTCGGTGTCTTTCAAATCACATCACACAAGGGGCCCACCAATTTCACCTTCAGAGTCCAGGTGGGAGAACGTGGAGGGAAGAGGAAAATGAACAAAGAAAACAAACTGGGTGACAAGTAAGTCTTGCCAAAACAAGAAACGAGATTTTTCTAATTAATGGAGCGGCTTTGGATCCGGTGTTACTGATCTTAAGTTGATGAAGTTAGAAGTGTCCCTATATGGTCCCACCGGATGGACTATCCAGAGAAGCCCCACCCTTCCAGCACCAAAACCCTCCTATGCTTCCTATTATGGTATCTCTGTTTCCACTGTTACTGATTCATTCCTTTGGGTTTTTCAGTCTTCAATGTTCTTATTAACATGCAAATATCTCTAAGAGCGGAGGCATCTAAAACCTTTATCAGCTGATTTTTTGCTGGTGATTAGTTGATAGCCAGCTGAGAGCAAGGTCCAACAATGGGAAATAGACTTGGTTCCTAACGTGTCTGTAGGCACACAATGAATTCAATTCAAGAAAAATCTGATGAATACCTACCTACAGTGGAAGACTTTTGGGATACAAAGTCAAAATAGAAACAGTTCTTACCCTCAGGGTAGTAACATTCTGGAGAGAGGAGAATCACAGGTACCTTGACAATTAAATACAAAATATAGACAAAGTAATGAGGGCACTAATAGCAGGTGGTATCAGAAAACCCCCCTTTTAGGAGCAGACATTTACACTGAGCCTTGGAGGGAACTAGCGATTCCAAGAGAAGGGTAAACATCTTAGCATGAAGGAAAGCTTGTATAGGGGCCTAAAGGCAGAAGATGCAATGTTGAGTATAAGGAACAGCAAGTTCTATCAATTTTCCTAGAATGTAGTAAATGTGAAGCAGAGCAATGTGTAATCAGCTTGGAAAGATGGTCTGGAACCCAACTGTGAAGGACTTTAATGCTGAGTTGAACAATTTGTATTTTATCTTGGAGGCAATAGGGAACCACTGAAACTTCTTGAGTAGGGGAGTGGCCTGGCCAAAGCCTGCTAGAGGAATATCAATTTGACAGCTGTGTAGAGAAGAAATTAAAGGAGGCAGAAACTGGATTCAGGAGGTTATTGCAACAGTCTTGGCAAGAGATGCTGAAGTGGTTGCTTTATGAATGGAGAAAAGAGGATAGAAATGAGAGATGCAGAAATAAGATGAACAAGACATGGTGATTGATTGGAAGGGGGGAAGAGCAGTGAGTGGGAGTGAAGAATCAAGAATAACTAAGTTGTAAAATGAAGTAACTTGGAGAATAGTGGTGCAATCGGCAGAAATAAGGAATCGAGGAACAAGGAAGGGCTTTGAGGCAAAGATAATGAAATTCAATTTCAATCTTGTTGAATCCAAAATGACTTCAGGTCATCCAGGTGGAATCGTCCAGCAAATTGTTGGCTATGTGGGACTAGAACTCAAATATATAGATCCTGGGAGTCATTTCCTTAGAGATGATAGATAATTGAATCTATGGAAGTCAAAGTGATCATTAAGAGAGAACTTAGGTCCTCTTGACTTCAGGGATGATGCTCTATCCACTGTGCCCCTTCTTCCTTCATTTTTAAGGAACTGATTATCAGTATGGGAAAAAAAGGAAGCATTAGACTAGATACATAGGTAAGCCCGGGTTCTGAGTCTGAGCCTACTAGTGACTTGATGCCTCCTCTCCTCCTTTCCCTTTTCCTTCCTCTTTCTCTCCCTTCCCTCCTTTCCTCCTTCCTTCTTTCCTTTCTTCTTTCCTCCCTTTCTTCCTTCTTTTTTCTTTCTCTCCTTCCTTCCTTCCTTCTTTCCTTTCTCATTTGACCCAACTTTAACCTACTCCATTTCTGACATGAGTTGCTTTACCCCTGCTTATACCTCATAGTAGGCCCTCTCACTTCTGGGGTCTCACCATATCGGTGTTGTATTTCTTGTGGACACCTGATTGACTTTTAGTCCTTCTATAGTTTAGAACTCTCAAGCTCACACAACCCACTAATCAGTCTTCCTCATAGTATAGTGTACCACCAAATCTGGCTTTTCCCCTTATTTGCCAGATGAGGAATGATACTGAGAGAAAGAAAAAAGTTTACTCAAAGTTATACTCAGTGCATCTCGGACTATAATCCATGTCCCTGGCACTCATTCACTACTTTTAGCACAGTGCCTGGGCACATAGTAAATACTTAATAAATGCTTATGACTTGACACTTTTTGCATTGTACCAAACTGAGCAAAGGATGAGAAATCATTCTTAAAATATAAATAGTGTTCTACAAATACCAATGATTCATGTAATTTTCACTGCTGGGTTAGGTCAGAGACCTTAGTAATGATGTTCCCTCAAAACTTGGCCACACCACAGAGGAGTCAAGTAGAAGGCTTCAACATCCCCAAGCATCTCACCCTCTGGGGTGTGTGTAAGGGCTGCTAGGCTTCAACCACATTCTGTCTATGCAAATTAGGGGAGAAATTTGCATAGGGAAAATGCAATTACCCAAATTGGAACAGGGCCAGGACCTTATGACTCTAAGAAGTACTAGAGGATTTTTCAGGATCTAAAAGGCACCTCTGGAGACACCCCCTCCACAAACCCTCCCCCCATAACCCATGCTGGGAAGTGAGTTTAAAGCTGACTTGGAAATGAGAACATTCCTATTGAGAACCCCTGCAGGGAGACATAGCCTGCCTTTCCATTAGCTCCGGATTCAATATAGTGTAACCCACTAGGCCAGAACAGGAAAAGAAGGACTATGGATACATAGAAGGCCACTCTCTTAGCCTATCTGAAGAACCTGAAATTCTCCAACTTCTGTCTTCAGTCTCTAGAAATGGCTTTTACTGGGAGGAGATAATTAGCTTTAAAAATAAAAAAGTAAATACAAAGTGAATACATATCCTGACAAAACACAAGTTTTTTCCAACAGGGACAGCAGCTACCCAGTAAATCATGAGGTTTAGATTAGGCCCAGACTGCCAGAAGCATGATATCATCTTAGGTGAGTCATCTCTCTCAGTCCAAATTTCTTTCCCTGTGAAAAGAAAGCACAGCACTAGATAAATTTTAAGTTCCCTTCCAGCTTTAACTTTTTAAGATTCTATAGCAATTTACTTATCATTCATCACCATGAGCTGGTTCACTGACTTTACCCATTGCAATACTTGATATTCAAAAGAGTTATGACATCAGCAGTGTAGGGGCTTCCTCCACCTGAGATCAGGATTCCTGCCTTAGATAGAAGATGATTCATTAAGGTGTCATAGCAACAACAACAACAAAACTGGTAGTCAAAGTCCATAAACATCTTTAATACATCTTTAATTAATAAATAAACATCTTTAAACTTCTGAATGCATATGAAGAGACAGAGTTTAAGTGTTTCAACTTTATAGAATCTGCCATATAGGGCACATGGATAGTTTTTGAGAGCCCAGAGTCACTATTGTATCACAATGCTATGTAAATATACATACAAGTATTAACATTGATATATTTTGTATTCAGGGAGTAGTCATTTAGTAACTCTGATTGAAGTTAATAGTTTGTAAAAATTTATGAGAAAAAATCAAAAGGGATCCACCACAACTATATTACTCACTATTGCTCCTAACTCTGGCCTCTCTCCTCTCTGACGGTGGTGAGAACATTAGACAGGAAACCAGGACAACTCCATTCTATTTCCCACTCTTCCACTAGTACCTTTAATAAAGTCATGACTTTGATAGTTTTCAGTTTCCTCATCTGTAAAAGGAATGGGACAGACCTAAATCCTCAGGCCTCTTTTAGTTCTATCATTATAAGTTTCAATGACTTGCTTCCCTTGAAAAACTTTGTCAAAAATCAGTCTTTTGATTATAAATGACAAAAGAGTCTATCTGGGAATCTATTTCCCAAAGTCCTGATAGACCTCTGAAAAAGCTCCTTATAGACACAACAAGGCTCCCTCTTCCCCCCAACTCCCACTTTTTTAAAGACTCAGCCCAGTCTCTGTTTTACAGTCTAAAGATGTTCTAAGAAACATGTGGCACTCCAGACACCACACTCAATGCCACCTCCACAAAGGCAGAAAAAAAAGACCATTGCCTAACATTATTATTAGCATAAAATATCCCTCTATAACCTGCCCTTGCCTCTTTTATTTCAATTGTTTGAAGGAGAATGTTTTGTTTGATGCATCCTATTCTATTTCTAATGCCATCCTAGATCTCTTATGGGAAACAGTGGGGGACCCTCCACGCATGGAGTAGTGCCTTTGCTCAGGGCAAAATTTGCTGTTTGGTGAACTGCTCTCCATTCTCTTTGTGTCCATGTGATTTGAAGGAACCATTAAGCTTTAACAATGCAGAAAATAAATCCCCATTAAAATATATGCCCCTTAGAGCCACATCCCCCAACTTAACCTGCAGCAGTCAATATGAGCTGGATCCTGTCAGTGGAAATAAGCATCAAAAAAGGTCTCTTAGAAGAGCAGGGAGCCATGGAGAATGCCAGGGGGCAAAGGGTAAGATGGCCCTTATTTGGCTCATTGGGTAGGACTATCTTGTAAGAGTATACTAGCTTGGGCAGTGGTCTTTCTCAAGTGCTAGTAATGAGAAAGTAAGGGCTTGCTTTTCAGGGTTCCCTGGACAGAGAGGCTGGGCCGGGTGTTGGGGGGAGACAGAAACACTGACACAGATACAAGGAAAAGAGTCAGGATCAAAATATTGTCTACAAACCACTCAGGCCTCCATAGCTAAAAGGAGGGAGATTTTTGCTTCTGGGAGTCTTAAGAGTCCATCAAGATCCAAGTCTTCCAAGCCTAGTCCCCTCCCAGACAAAAGCATCCTTTTGTGATCAGTCAAGGCTCTAGGAGTGTTTTAGCTTGGTTACCTTCCAAAGGACGGGATGAAAGATAGCAATATAAACTCAAGCATACACAATCAGAGGCAAACTAACCACCTAGATTGAAGCAGGGATGGTTAGTAATATTCCTACTATCCAAAGAGTAGTGTTGTCAATTGACCACAAGAAGAGCTGGGAGAAATATTTTTTAAAAACCCTCTAAACTTCAAACTGGATTTGGGCCAGGAAATAATGTTTTTTTTTCATTCATTTCTTTCCAAAATCTAGGTATTCCACAAAACAATAGATCGAGCTCCAAGGCATATTGTTTGCCCATTCCTAAGAGTAAATTTGGGCAATTAGGTAACATAGAGGGTAGAACACCAAGCCTGGAGTCAGGAAGACATCTGCCTGAATTCAAATCTGGCCTCAGACATTTATTAGCTATGTTACCTTGTTTGCTTTAGTTCCTTCATCTGTAAAATGAACTGGGGAAGGAAGTGGCAAACTACTCCAGTATTTTCTCCAAGAAAATCCCAAATGGGTCACAAAGAGTTGGACGTGACTGAAACAACTGAACAATAGTACATGAAAATCTTTAAAAATAATAGTATATTATACACAGATGATAATTCAGTGCTCTGACCTGCTTGTCAGAGATATAACTAGGAATCTGTTCACTTACAGGAAAAATAATTGGGATGGAAGAGATATGGGGGATCATCTGAGTAGAGGCCTGATTCTTTATGACCCTATTAAGGGTTTTCTTGACAAAGATACTAGAGTTGTTTGCCATTTCTTCTCCAGCTCATTTTACAGATGAGAAAGAAAAACGAGGCAATTAGGGGTAAGTGACTTGCCCAGAGTCTTTCTAGTCCTCCTGATTCCAGGCCTGGCACTCTATCCACTGAAACACCTGGCTGCCCCTGGGGTAAGATGGCAACTTGAATAGAAGACAGCTTAATTATTGGAGCAGTTGAGTCAGGAGAGATGACTTTCCACTAGTCTGTGACTCCATGTTTTCCCTCTTCTGAGGCTCACTTTCCTCCTGAGCCAAAAGGCTTTGTGGGTCGGTGGACCACAAGGTAGAGGTATAGTTTTCTTTAGACTAGTTTGGGGGCTTCTTTACACACACACACACACACACACACAGGCACACACAGAGAGACAGAAAAAGAGACAGAGACAGAGGGAGAGACACAGACACAGACACAGAGAGACAGAGAGAGACACACAGAGAGAGTCAGACATAAACAGAGACAAATAGACAGTGAGACAGACAGAGACAGAGACAAAGACAAAGATACAGAGAGACAAAAGTAGAGAGGCAGAAAGAGACAGAGAAACAGAGACAGAGACAAAGACAGAGGAGAGACAGACAGAGATAGAAAGAGAAAGAGACAGACAGACAAACAGAGGGAAAGAGAGAGGAAGAGGGAGAGAGAGAAAGAGAGAGAGAGAGAGAGAGAGAGAGAGAGAGAGAGAGAGAGAGAGGGAGAGAGAGAGAGAGAGAGAGAGAGAGAGAGAGAGAGAGAGAGAGAGAGAGAGAGAGAGAGAGAGAATAAAAGCTCACTCTGTGGGCAAGTCTGTTTAGTGAAGCTTCATAGTGGAAACAGGACTTAAATTGAGCCTTGAAGGATGGAAAAGGCATTCTAAAGGGTCAGAAATGTTACTCCCAATAGAATTTATTCTATTAATAACTCTGATGTATAAAAAGAAATGTATATTGTTTTTAATCCCTAAAATTGCACTAAGCAGACCCATCATCTCCCCCCTATCTAGAAGCATAACTCCCCCAGATGTTAATGGACCTTTAGGCACATAGATCAAGGGGAGACAGACCCCTACCGGTTTACAAAATATGCAGATGACTGGTTTTTAAGGAATGCAAAGTGTCAAACAAAAGCAGCCTCGAAGGCCAGTTGCTCATGCATAGAAAAGTTCCCAGGGAAAGGGGAGTAAATAAATAGAGAAAAAGTCCCTTGGCTGGAACCATCCCTAATAGACAACGGACAATTGAGAACAGCAGGGGTTTGCCAAGTCCACGCTGGCAAATAGCAAATACATTTGGAAAGTCAGAACTGGGGCAATCTCCTACTCCAAATGACTCCTCCTCTTTAAGCCATTCCACCTCCTGACTTCAGACAGACCTTCCTTGAGGTTTAAAAAGTTTAAAGGGAAAGGATCAAGGGGAAAAGTTGGTCCCTGGATAAGTGGTAAGAACCCTGACTCTGGAGTCAGAGGACCTAGATTGAAATCCATTTTCTCCCCCTTACTAGTCTGTGACTTCCTTTATCTTCATTTTCCTCAACTGTAAAATGAGGGACTTTAACTGGATGATTTCTGAGGTTTCTTCTAGTTCTAGATCTTTAAACTTAAGGGCAACTAGGTGTCAGACCTGGTAGATTGACAGACCTGGAGTAAGGAAGATTAAGTTCAAATCTGGTTTCAGACACTTTCTAGCTACAGACTTTCTGCCAAAAAACAAAAACAACCAAATGGGGCCCCAGAGAGTTGGTTACGACTGGCCAATGATTAATTCTGGCATCATGTGGGAAATTCCTTGGAAAATTTCTTGGTTTAACTTTACTCATAGGTGATATAGTTCATCCTAATTGTATCTATAAGTTATAATTTCATGATTGCAGAGAGTGTTCTTTCCCTATCCCAAGTTTCCATCCAAAAAAAATGCCCACCCTAATTAGACAAAAAAAAACCCCTATACAACTAACTAGACCAACCCCCACCACAAATAAAATGAAAAATAGTATGTTTCAATCTGCATTCAATCTCTGTCAGTTCTTTCTCTGGAAGTTGATAGCATTTTTCATCATTAGTCTGAAACTGTCTTGGATCATTGTGTTGTTGAGAAGATCCAAGTCATTCACAGTTGATCATCATATAATATTTCTCTTACTCTGTACAAAGTTCTCCTAGTTCTGCGCACTTCACTTTACACCAGTTTTGGTAACTCATTCCAGATTTTTCTGAGAATATCCTGCTGATAATTTCTTAGAGTGTAATGCTGGAGAAACTGAGGCAGGATAGAGATTAGAAATTTTTAATAATTTATTGATAGTGGAGAGTTTAGAAGCCATGGCCATGGGGCTGAATGGGATTCTTGTTTCAAAGCATTCAACGAAGAGCAAGGGGCTCGAGGGACTCTTATAGGGTTCCAGCGATGGGGGAAACAAAGGCAAAAAGGTGGGGGTAGAGCCCTGGGGGGATAGAAGTTCCAGGAAAGGACCATAAATTCAGTTCTGACAGGTTGGGAGTATGGAGGAAGGATCATAAATTCTCATAAGACGCTAGGAGACACTGAGCCTGAGACTAGAAAGATGTGCCCAAATATTGGAGATAAGGTATCTAGAGTTTTATGCCTCTTTGGAATGCTAGTAGTCAGAGCTCCTAGCCCTAATAATCTCAGTTCTAATGGCCAGGAAGGGGGCTTGTCATCAGGGAGACTGAGGCAGAACAATTCAGGGGAACTGAGACAGGGGCACTGTGGCACAAGAGCACAATAGTATTCCATCATAATCATATACTACAACCCGTGTAGTCATTCTCTAATTGATGGATGTCCCCTCAATTTCCAATTCTTAACCACCACAAAAAAGAGCTTCTATAAATATCTTTGTGTAGATTCTCTCTTTTTTCCCATCTCTTTGAGATATAGATCTAGTGGCTATATTGTTGGATCAAAGGGTATGCATGGTTTTATAGCCCTTTGGTCATAGTTCCAAATTACTCTCCAGAATTATTGGATTAGTTTACAACTCCACCAACAGTTCATCTCAGTTTTCCTACATCCCCTCCAATATTTATTACCTTTTTCTGTCATCTTAAACAGTATGAGGTGGTACCCAGAGGTCTTTTAATTTTCATTTCTCTAATCAATAGTGATTAAGTATTTTTTCATATACCTATAGATAGCTTTGATTTTTTTTTGTCTGAAAACTGCCTGTTCACATCCTTTGGCCATTTACCAATTGGGGAATGACTTGTATTACTATAAATTTGACTCAGTTCTCTATGTACTTGAGAAATGAGGTATTTATCAGAGACAATTGCTGTGAAAAAAATTTTTTCTCTCAACTTTCTGCTTTTCTTCTAATATTGGTTGAATTGGTTTTGTTTCTGTAAAAACCTTTTTAATTTAGCATAACCAAAATTATTTATTTTACATCTTGTTATGTTCTCTATCTTTTGTTGGATCACAAATTATTCACTTCTCCCTAGATCTGACATGTAAACATATTTTTTGCTCTCCTAATTTGTTTATGACATCACCCTTAATGTCAAAACATATAATGATTTTGACCTTATCTTGGTATATGATATAAGATGATTTACACCTAGTTTCTACAGTACCGTTTTCCAGTTTTCCCAGTAGTTTCTGTCAAATAGTGAGTACTTGTCTCAAAAGCTTGGGTCTTTGGGTTTATCAAACACTAAATTATTATGATCATTTACTACTGCTTATTATGTACCAGTCTATTCCACTAATCCATCATTCTGTTTTTCGGCACTATCAGGTAGCTTGGATGCTTTATAATATAGTTTTAAATTTGGTACAGCTAAGCCACCTTCTTTGATATTTTTTTTCATTAATTTCCTTGATATTCTTGACCTCTTATTCTAGTTGAATTTTGTAGCCATTTTTTCTACTTCTATAAAATAGTTTTTGATTGATTGATGTGACATTGAATAAGTAAATTAATTTAGATAGAATTGTCATTTTTATTATGTTGGCTTGGCTTACCTATTAGCAATTGACATTTTTCCAAATGTTTAGGTCTATCTTTATTTGTGCAAAAAGTATTTTGTAATTGTATTCACATAATTCCTACATTTGTATTCACAGATAAATCCCCAAATATGTTATAATGTCTACAGTTATTTCAAATGGAATTTCTCTTTTTATCTTTTGCTACTGGATTTTGTTGGCAATATATGGAAATAATGATGATTTATGTGGGTTAATTTTATATCCTATAACTTTTACCAAAGTTGTTAAATAAAATATTTCAAATTATTTTTATTGGATTTTCTAGGATTCTTTAAGTATACCATCATATCATCTACAAAGGTAGTTTTGTTTCCTCATTGCCTATTCTCATTCCTTGAATTACTTTTTCTTCTCATATTGTTATAGCTAGCATTTTTAGTAAAATATTGTATGATAGTGATGACAATGGGTATTCCTGCTTCACCTCTGATCTTGTTAGGAAGGCTTCTAGTTTATCCCCACTTCAGATAATGCTTGCTGATGGTTTTATATAGATACTACTTATTATTTTAAGGAAACATCCACTTATTTCTATATTCTCTAATATTTCTAGTAGGAATGAGTATTATAGTTTGTCTAGAATAAAAATAATCATGGACAATATTACCCTCACTCTCACACAGACATGAACAAAGGGTATCTAAACAACATCAATAATTTCTTATCCATATGCCTACTTCCTTATTTCTATAATATTTTATGAGGGACCTGTATATACAATGTTGATGAACATACAAGAAAGACTTTTACAGATAATATATTATAATGCCCTTCATTATCAGTCACACAATAAACTGAAAAGTTCTAGGGTATCCTGTTGATTTTATACACACATATACACACATATACAGATATATATGTACATAACTCAGGAGGATCAAGACATAGATTCAAAGACTCTCCTCTATCAGTAAGTCTCTTACATATGTGTTAAGAACACAAGATTTTTTGATAGATACGACCATAGAAATTATACTATTCATGGAACTTGTGATTGTTAATATAAGGCAAAGGTATCTTTTACTACTGTGGAGAAAAGACTGAGTAGCAAATCCTAAAGACAGTGAGAAGTTCCTTTAGATGTTCCTGTTTGTATATAACATTAGGCTGATTTTATCAACCTCCAGATTCAGGAACTCCCTAATGAAATCTATAATTACTCAATAGAGATAGGCCTAATAATCCACACTATAAAAACAAAGTGGAGTGAAATAATGCTTGTTATTCAGACTATGACATGCAGATGAGTGAGTAGTTGATCAGGTTAACACAGGAATACTACTTTTGTGACCTGAAAACAACACTACAAACATACAATGAGCTAAGGTCAGAATTGTGTAGGAAGACAAAAATATGCTGATTACATTTATCAAATTAAGCCATGTTTCCAATAATCCCAAATGCCTCTAACCACATAATCTGTGCTTTTAGCAGCAATAATCTCTTGTTGCTACTAAGTGAATATAAATCATAGAGCACCACAATTTTCAAAGAACCAAAATCGTGGGTAAGTCAAAAGGCAATGGAGAGATATATGGTGGATGTATATAAGCTGCAGTGTGTTAGCAATAAAACTTCATTCAGGAACTAAATGCTTTGAAAGGGAAGTAGAATTCTCTTATAGCTACAGCTCGGGATACCAGATACTGGAATGTAAAGAAACTTAAAAGAAAGTCTTTAGTTAGTTGGGTACATCTATGGAAAATTTATGAGAGATCATGGATAAGTATTTTAAAAAAGGGTAGGTAGGCTGAGGAACATCTAAAGGAACTTCTCACTGTCTTTAGGATTTGCTACTCAGTCTTTTCTCCACAGTAGTAAAAGATACCTTTGCCTTATATTAACAATCACAAGTTCCATGAATAGTATAATTTCTACAGTCATATCTATCAAAAAATCTTGTGTTCTTAACACATATGTAAGAGACTTATTGATAGAGAGTCTTTTAATGAATGAATCAGTGAGCATTTATTAAGTGCTTACTATATGCCAAGCACTCTGCTAGATGCTAAGATACAAAAAGAAATGCAATACAGTCCTGTTTTTAAGGAACTCCCAAACATCACAAAGGAATATTTAGCTATAGAGTAGATGGAAAAGTTCAGGGGTTCTTAGGATGTGTGCCATTAGTCAGGAGTAAGTATATAGGAAAGAGAATTTAGCAGGATAGCCATGAGAAGGCTTCCTGTATTCAAAGGAGTTTCTGCACCAATTTCTATATCAGGCCTCCTCAGACACCTGTGGGTACTTCATGGGATCATCTTATTAGAACTGGAAGGATATTTAAAGGTTATTGAGTCCAATGACCTCATTTCACAGATGAGGAAACTGAGGCACAGAGAAGTTAAGTGACATGCACAGTTATATTAACTAGAAAACATCTGGCATAGATTTGAACCCAGATCTCCAATTCCACATACAAATGTCCTATTGTCTTTCTCTTAGGCAGAAATAGATTGCTGGAGTGATATATCCTAGTTCCCAGGAACCTCCTCCCTGAATTTATGCTCTGAGATACAGGGGATGTCCTGAGTGAACTAAATAGAGAGGCAGAGAAGCCAGAAGGGGCAATGGCATCATTCTGTATGTATCATCATTCAGGTCCTGCCTGATGCTAGGTCTCCAAAGTCAATTCAGCCTCTGAATGTTGAACTTTATGAATTCTTGTTCTGATAAATCAATAAAATATTTATTGAGTGCCTATTGTTAAATCCAATCCAACCTCAAAAATCTATTCATTGCCTTCTGCATAGCAGGTAGTATGCTAGTCACTGGAGATGCAAAGACACTACTCCATTCAGACTTCATTGACCACAACTTGAGGCTCTTTTTGACCATATTAAAGTATTCGATTTCACAGTGCTCTTGCCTTAGAGTGGAACTCTTCTAGTATGATGTGTAGAATACTATGATAGGTGCTGTGGGTAATAACTATAAAGGGAATTATAATTTCTTTCCTATTCTCAAAAAACTTACAGTCCAGTTGGCATGAAAAGATAGCTAACAAGATAAGGTAACACATGAAGAATATCTAATGAATTATGTACATATATAATGCTATGGACATTTAGAAGAAGGAAAGGTGATCTAGAAAGGAAGTAATAGGAGAGGAGAAGCGAAGGCAGGAAAGGCTTTGGAACTTGGACAAGAATCAAGTGGATAGCAGCTATCTTTCATATTGTGAAAGGCACATAGGTGGAAATACTTCAGGTAAGTTAGGGAAAAGCAATAGATAAGGCTAACTGGAACAGAGAGTTTTGTGAGAGATCACTGAAGATAAGGTATGAACAAAAGATTGGGACTGGATTGCAAAGGGTTGACTGGAAATCTAAGAAAATGATTTTTATTCTATGGGCAATGGGGAGCCACTGAAGTTTTTTTCATCAGTTTAATGACATGAATGAACCTGTGATTTAGGAAAATTACTTGGGTAGCAGTAGGAGGAGCCTAGAAATAGGATTTGCCAGTTACAGATTACTGCAATAATATAAACTAAAGATAATTAGTATTGACAATGGAGGTAAGATAGAAACAATTTCAAAGAAAAGTTGTTCAGTAATTTTTAGTTGTGTCCAATTTTTTGAGACCCCATTTGGAGTTTACTTGGCAAAATTACTGTAGTGGTTTGCCACTTTACAGTTGAATAAACTGAAGCAAACAGGGTTAAGTGACTTGTTCAGTGTCACACAGCTAGTTAAATATGTGAGGTCAGATTTCAACTCAGGATGATGAGTCTTCCTAATTTCAGGCTCTGTGCTCTCTCCACTGTGCCATCTTCAAAGAAAGAACTTTAGAGGCAAATTGGAGAAAGAATAGTCAAAACACATGCCAAAGCTCTAGAGCCTGTATGATTGGAATATTCTAAAAACAGAAAGGGGAAATTCCAATAGATAACTAGCTTAGGGGTTAGATAATTGGTTCAGTTTGGCAAATGCTGGCAATATATTCAGTCAGAAATGTCATATAATCACTAGAGAGGTCATCACATTCAACCCCCCTCATTTTACAGATGAGAAAAATGAGTTTGAGGAAGATTAAGTGACTTGCTCAGAGTTACAGAGCTAGGAATTGTGGAAGAACAGACTTTGAAGAAGTTCTGATAGACCTATGCCTAGCACTGTATTGTGTCGTCTGCCCACAGTAGGAGAGATGGGACTGAAATATGGTTGGGGTATCAGGTACTGATCTATAGAGTTTTCCTTGGTCCATGAGGCCTTTCCAAAACAGGTTATTATTGATTAGAAGAGCTTAGGAGTAGGATAGGGACAGAATGGGGCATGGGCGGGGGATGGGGGGAGAGGGTATTTGGATAAAAGTCCAAGCTAAGTGCTTCCCATCCAAGATTCAATTTTTAAAAACTGGCTTCTTTTTAGAGAATTAAATCATCTGAAGACAGTCATATACATCTAGAGAGAGGCCTGTGGGAACTGAGTGCGGACCACAACACAGCATTTTAACGCTTTCTGTGAATATCTCCATGAATTTTGTTTTCCTTCTTAGGTTGTTTTTTCTTCTTCTCTTTCTAGATCTGATGTTTCTTATGCAGTAAGATAACTGTATAGATATGTATATATACATTGTATTTGTCATATAATTTATCCTGTTTAGCATGTATTAGATTACCTGTCATCTAGGGGTGGGGGTGGGGGGAAGGAGGGGAAAAGCTTGGGAAAAAAAAGTTTTTGCAAAGGTCAATGTAGAAAAATCACTCATATGTTTTGTAAATAAAAAGCTTTATCAAAAAAAAAAGAGAGAGAGAATTAAATCATCTGGGGTTATCCTGAATTATTCAAAAGCTGAATTGAAATTCCCAAATCCTCAAGGTCAACAATTAATCCAGCTGATGAGTTGTGATTCAAGGGATTTGAGGAAGGGAGGGAGAAAAAGAGAGAAAGAGAAAAAGAGATAAACTGAGGCAGAGAAAGAGATTCAAAGACAGAGAATGAGATAGAATGATAGAGATAAGAAGAAACAGACAGAGAAACAGAGATAGGAAGACAGAGAGATAGAAACAATGATAGAGCCCATCATATCCTGGAAATTTAGGAAATAAAAGGAAAGCCTTTTTTTTCTTCTGTTATATAGGAGTCTGCTGGGAAAGGAGAAAAGAGAATTCAGATATAAATGTTATTAGGATTCTCACATTAATAAAAACAAAAATATATATTCTAAAATAAATGAGCTGCTACTAAATAAAAAACCTTTCTTGAAAATGTACATAGGAGAGAGCCAAAGTAAATTAAAAAACAAATTAAGGCAACATCTGTATATTAACATCATCATAAAATGACTTGATAACAGGGGTAGCATGAAACAGTATTATAAAATAATAATCAGAAATATTACAGGATATGACTGAAAACCATGCTACCCATTGATAGACATTACTTAGCCTTTGTTGTTTCAATGAGAATGTTTATTTGTTTATTCGTTTTTTCCCTAGGATTTTGAAAGAATCTTAATGGTGACTGAGTCCAACTCCATTTTTACAGATAGAGAAAATGATGTATAAATAGGAAAGGTGACTTGCCAATGTCATAGAGCCAGTGCAATTCAGATCTGGATTTGAAACCAGATCTTTTTACTCCAAAATCAGTGTTCTTTCCACCATAGCATGATATGTATTCAATTCTTGATAAATATCCATAGATTCCCTCAAATCTCTAACACAAGCAATGTAAGGGGCATTGAATTAATCCTTATACTTATCAATAATAATAATAATATCAATTTAGATATTTCTATCCAGTAACTACTAATAATAATGTACTGGGCAGCAAGGTAATACTGTAGTTCATAGTGTTGAGCCTGGAGCCAAGAACTTTTTCTAAATTCAGATCTGACCTCAGATATTTATTGAATAATCTTGGATAAGTCACTTAACCATGTTTGCTTCAGTTTCTTTATCGATAAACTGAGCTGCAGAAGGAAATGACAAACCATTCCAGTATCTTTGCCAAGAAAACCCTAAATGGAGTTATAGAGAGTCATCCATGACTGAAGAACAACAAAAGAGTGCCGCAATGAAACTCAGGGTATGGTATGCAGGGTAGAGTGGAAGACTAAGGGACTGGAGAGAGAGAGCCAGATTTGTGTGTATTTTATAGGAGGAAAGCTAAATAGAGGAGGAAAGGAAACAGTGCCTCTTAACAATTTCAGATGTGTGAAATTGGTCCTTCAGAGAGCATAGCCCACTCTGCTAATCCTTGGAGCTTCCTTGAGCTTGTCTCAAGCTTGTCATCATAAAGTGAGTCTCCCTTTGATGGTATGAGTTCCCTGGATGTGACATCCACTGCTTCATTGCATAGCTTGTCTCCACAGACTAGGCCTCCATCATACAGGAGAGCAGCAAAATTTTTAATTTTCAGAGGAAAGGATGGGAGAATTTAGCCTCTGTCAGCATTCTGGCTATAGCCAGGGCAGGCTTGAGAAGATATGAGTTAAGAAGAGACATGACTGTTTATTATTTCCTGAGGAGTTTTAAGACTACCTAGTTTAAACCATCCTTTCTATGAGTCGGTCACCATTATTTGATGCTTCACTAATAAACTTAACTTTTTGAAGGCTTCTTATGTTTAAATGCAAATTTGTTACCTAACTAGGATATAACTCACTAATAATCATTAATTATCTTAGCAGAATTATTTTATTAGGTGATCCAAGAGCAGAACAGGACCCTGGGGGAAGCAAAGTAACATTTGAGGTAATAGAGTGGGGGTTAGGAAGAGGAATGATGTCTAGGAAATGTTTTTTGGGGAGGGAACTCAAGTAAGGGGTAGCTTGAAAACACAAGGTTCTGGGGCGGGGATGCTGTGAGACAATAGCAGATGTGAAAGAGGACCTGAAGACCATACTTCTGATTGTGGCCTAATCCATTCCTGCTTATAGTTGTGGATACAATCTCACAACACCAACATCTGAGGAGGACCAAGGGATCTTTGCTTAAAGGAAAATTCAATGGTTACAAAGGGAAAATCATTTCCCCTGTAAAGGAGAAAACCTACTAAGGCAGATGGTAGCAGGACACTGGGGAGATATGACCTAGTTGAGTGAGTTGATAGCTTAGGACCTCTCCTTTGGGTTTACATTCCCAAGACACTGAATGTTTTGCTCCAGTGACAATACTAGAGAAGTACCAAGTGTGTAACAAGCTCACCCAGTGAAAATATGTCTATATTTCACTTTATACTTTGTGTTTGTCTCCGTGTCACTGGCACCTCATATAGTTTTATTGATGAAACTGATTTCTTCATCTATGCAGATCACAACTCCTTTATAATTTGGTAAGTATTGAAAGCCTTTCTAATAATTTATCACCTTGTAGTCAAGTTAGTGATGGAAATCTTCAAATTTAGTTATGCTGATCCTTGGATGACAAACACGAAGTTCATTGATGGACTTATATTTGAATCATTCACTTCTAGCTTAGCAGTAGATGTCAGAGTTATGCTCTATTGATATGGCTTTAGAGAACGCAGAGTGACCTTCATACCATGATGAGACATTGGAAGAAGGACTTAGCAGAGTGAAAAAAATCCAGAGAAATCAAGTAGCATAGTAGGCAAGGTACAGGCAAGTGGGAGTAGAACTAGGAGGCAGTGTGATACAGTGGGAAGTGAAATTGGTTGGAATAAGAAATCCTGGGATTCAATTTTAACTCTGTAACTTCCCCTCTCATCTTTATGACCTGGCACAGGACCTCAATTTATTTAACTTTGAGATGGAGGGAATTTGATGAGAAGACCACTAGGGTTCCTTCCATTCTAAATCAAATAATCCTATATGTTGACAGAACCATAGTTTTTGGATTTTGAAGGCTATAAATAGATTACATAATTCTATAAAGGCAGAATTGAAAGGGACCTCAGAAATCATCTAATTCAAAGCTTTTAAAATTATGGGTTGTAACCCCATAAGGGGGGTTTTGTAACTGAATGTGGGGATCATGAAATTATCATTTATTATCAGTAAATGTCTGATTTATATATCTATTTTATATACCTATATACTTGGGGTCATATAAAAATTTGTTGGATAAAAAGGGATCATGAATGGGAAAAAGCTTAAAAAGCCCTGATCTGGGGCTGATAAGGTTAATTCTCTTCTTTAATTACCATCATCATCATGTTGACAATGGTGATAATATGCATTTATGTAATAATTTAAGGTTTGTAAATCACTTCACATTTTGTTTTATCTTTGTTTTTGAGGGACTAGCAGAGTACCTTGTTCCTCCATTAGACTGTGAGCTCTTGAGGGCAGAATCTGTCTTCATTGAATACATTAATACATTTAATACATTAACTTAATACAGTACTTGTCACACAGTAAGCACTTAATAAATGTTTATTGATTTATTGATTGATTGATATCAATTATATTAGGTGCTTAATAAATATTTTGTGAATTGAATTACATTTCTCACTTAAGTCTCATGATAATCTTATGAGATAGGTACTACAAGTATAATTATATCCACTTATAGATAAAGAAACTGAGGTTCAAAGCAGTTAAATTATTTCCCTGTGACCACACAGCTTGTAAATATTGGAAGTATGAGTTAGACTTAGGACTTCCTGATTCCACGTCCATTATTTTATTCATCAAAACACCTCTTCCTCTCTTATTTATTTTTATTTATTAATACTTTTTATTTGTAAAACATATGTATGGGTAATTCCTAAACATTAACCCTTACAAAGCTTTCTGTTACAAATTTTCCCCCCTACTCCCCACCCCCCCATATGGCAGGATATCCACTACATGATAATTATGTTAGAATACTTAAGAAATCGAATATATGTATAGTTATTGCCACACATCATTTACCTCTTCCTCTCTTAAGGACAAAGGGTCATCCAGCCTTGGGTCAAAGATTTTCAATGAACTCTAGACTTCAAATGATGCCATTAAAGAAAAATCATAGCCATGACCCAAAGGACAACTTGTTTCCATGTCAGATCTTATACCAGAAGGCTTAATATCTTGATTACTTACATGAAGAAATTATAGGAACAACCCTAGGAACTGTTCTCTTCACTTGTTCAATAGACAGAACTTGTAGAAACTCTCCTATTTGTCTTTTCTTGACCACAAAAGCAGAAGAAAGTTCAATATTCTTATTCATTCCTAAGTCTGCTGAGTCAGCTCACTATGACAGCCATCATTTCTCAGGCTAATGACAACTTGGGATTTCAGACCAGAAGTCTGAAAATTGCTATAAAACAATGTGTCCAATAATCTTGGGGTGATAGAAAAAAGAGTGCAAAAGGTGACTGGAGTAGAAACATTAGAAAATCACTAATTTTGTCCAACACCATTTCTTTGCAGTACTTTCCAAAACTTCATCTTTAGCATAGTGTATTCTATAACACATTTGATCACCTGTCACAGAATCTCAGAATCTTTTTTAAAAGGAATTTTTTCTCATTTACTATGATTTGAGTCATTTATTTTTTATTTCTGCCCAGACTTCACTCCAGGTGTAGGACTCTCACCATCATACTCCCTGGCTGTGTACTTTCTCTTCCCAAACTCTTTCACTTTTCATCATTTTTTATGTTTGCATATATATTGTATCTCCCCCCCACTCCCAGACCAATTGCTCTTATTCGTTAAAATTGAAAGTCCTTAAGGGTACAGCATGTCTTTCTGCTTAGATTCCCAGGACCTGACACACAGTAAGCAATTAACAAATACTTGCTTTTTGTTTTTTATCCGTAAAAGTAGAAATTATGGACTCTCAGTTTTTAAAAAAACCTCTTTTAGAGACAGTATATCTATTTCCTACCCACTCACTTATTCGTGTATTTATTTGCTTCTGCATTCCTTTACTCATTTATGAAATTCAGGAAACATTTATCAAGAATCTACTGAATATGAACCATTGTGCTAGAAATTTAGGATGATACAAAGATAAATAAGACAAAGTCCTTGTCCTCATACAGTCTAAAATATAGGATGAAGCTTGTAACATCTCTTTGTGATTCCTTATTAGGCATACCAGTAGAAGAGTAGATAGAATATTGGGCGAGGAGTCAGATACAATTTAATTGAAAGCTGAATTCAGACAATGAGCCTGTCACTTAATCCTGCCTGCCTCGGTTTCCTCATCTGCAAAATGAGCAGGAGAAGAAAATGACAAATCACTCTATTATCTCTGCTAAGAAAA
>JAJPUD010013063.1:0-46047 GCA_023553655.1 Myrmecobius fasciatus | reverse complement strand
TTACCTCTCTGATGTAGTTATTAGGTATTATTGTATCTGGGGGGGGGGTTTCCTTATCAAAATGTTAGACTATAAGCTCCCCAAGACCTGAGACCCTTGTGTTAGCTAAATCTTGCATATCCCCCAGTGCCTAATACCATTTTCTGGACACAGCAGGAGCTTAATAATTGTCTAGTCAATTGAATTAACTTCTTGTCCCCTGCAGTCAGCACCCCTGCCCCCTGACCCACACAAAAATACAAACGCCTCTATTACTTAGGTCGACTCCGGGGACTCCTGAAATCTTCCCATACACCCTGCTTAACCAAGAAAATCCTCTTCTGGAAACAGACCCCCTTCTAATTAGAGGGGAGTCCAGCCTTTCCAGACCTCTCTTCATATTTAAAGCAAGGAACCTTTTCCCCTCCCCCCCACCTTTTCCTCTACACCCTTATCCACCTTGGATAAAGCATAGTCTTCTCCTTACCCATCCATGGGCTTCCAAGCTGGAACTTGGCAGTTCAGTGGCAGTGGCAATGGCAGTAGGGGGATGAACAGTGCCGGGGGGGAAAGCTGGCTTTATATGGGGAGGTGACAGACAGATGGAAAGGGGAGGTAGGAGATGCAGGTGCTCTGCCAAGTCCCCACGGCCTCGGAAGCTTTTAGGATAATCCAGGAAACAGTGGCCCCCTGGCTCCTCTAGAGAAGTAGTGGGGGTGAGATCAGAGTCTCTAAAGTCTGGCAGGAAAGAAGGATTTCAGCTGGAAGAAACAGCTGGTAAGGGGGGCACTTCCTCTAAAGGAGATGGAGATGGGGGGGACTGACGCTGGGTAGCAGGCAATGAGGAAAGAAATAATAAATGGCTTTGTGGGGTAAGGGGTATGGAAAGGGCGTGCTAGTCTATTAATTGCCTATTAGAAAAAAGAGTTTGACCAGTTCCAGTTGATCAGTGAAGAAAGCCATATACACCCAGAAAGAGGAATGTGAAATGTGGACCACAACATAACATTTTCATGCTCTCTATTGATGTGTGCTTGCATTGTGTTTCCTTTCTCTGATTTTTCTTTCTTGTAGATATGATTTTTTTTGCACAAAAATGATAAGTGTGGAAATATGTATACATACATTCGATTTGTCAAGTATTTTAATATAATTAACATGTAGTGGATATCCTGCCATCTAGGGGAGGGGTGGGGAGTAGGGGGAGAAAAATTTGTAACAGAAAGCTTTGTAAGGGTTAATGTTGAAGAATTACCCATACATATGTTTTGCAAATAAAAAGTTTTAACAATAAAAAAGAAAAAGAAAAGAGTTTGAGTTGGCTGGAAGTCATTGGTTTCCCAGATCCTATTTTTTTTTTCTATTTTGGGTATTATTAATCAAGAATAAAAGAGAAGCAAAACAAAAAATCATTTACAGATCGGGAATTACTCAACCCAGTATATTCCTATTGGACTATCCAGTCACATTCCCCTCCTTCACCTTAGGACTTCTGGCCAGTCTTTTAATGGAAAATTGAATTTCTCTTAGAGAGAGAGATTTTCCCAAATTCTATTCTGACCTTCACCTTTTTTCCTTATATTTCCAGAGTTTATTTCAAATAGTCAAATAGTTCCCAACCCTTGGAGCCCAAATCCTCAGGGAGCTACAGAGTTATTACAAAAAAATTCTTGAATCCAAATGGGAAGACAAGCATTACCATTTTATTGTTAAGTATTTTCTCTATCTCTAACCTCTATGTCTTTGGACAGTTAATTCCCCATATCTATAACATACTCCTTTCTCTTCTCTGTCTTGTAGAATTTCTTCAAACCACAGGTCAAGTGTCACATGAGGGCTTTTTTGATCCTTTACCCACCCACTCACATCTCCTGTTATTATCACTCTCTCCCTCATGTTTATATAGAATGTCTCAAAAGTCTTAGTTTACTTTTAAGCTTTAAGAATTTATAACTAGCCAAGATGGCAGAGAAAAAGCAGAGACGTGGCTGAGCTGAGCTGAGTTTGAGCCTCAAACCCCTCCGAAAGCCTTTAACAAGTTCTAGAGTAGCAGAACCCACCAAAGGACAGGTAAAACAATTTTCCAGCTCAAGACAACTTAGAAAGTTGGCAAGAAAAATCTGTTGCCCCAGAGTGGGAGTGGAGCACAGTGCAGGACATGCTGTGTCAATATAACCCTAGCCTTAGCAAACCAGGAGCAGGCTTTGGGGGCAACTGAATAAACTGCAACAGCATCTGCTGCTGGTTCTGGAACTCTCAGCCCACAGATAGTAAGGCTGTCAAACAACTGGTCAGGAGATTACAGAGGTCTCTTTGCTGGCACTGAGGGCAAGGATGGTGTTTCTTTGCCCAAATTTGATCTGAGTCAAAGTCCTGGGTGGCCATAATGGAGCAGGGACCCTCCTCAAAGGGCAGAAAAGGGTACTTGTGGTCACTTACAGAGCAGAACACAGGCTGGGAGAATAGTAAACATCTCTCCTTGAATCATACCATCTTAGAAGAACTAAAAACTTACTTCAGAGATCCTTAGAAGAATCTCTGAAATAGCTGCACAAAAACTCTGAAGCTTAGGATAGTATGCCTTGTACCCTGGAAAGAGATTTCCACTTTAGCAAAGAGTTAAAAGTTAAGCCGTAGGTTGGAGGAAAAAAATGAGCCAATAAAAGAAAAAAAAAATCTAACTATAGAAAATTACTATGGTGGCAAGGAAGATCAAAACACATTCAGAAGAAGATAGCAAAGTCAAAACTCCTACATCTAAAGCCTCAAAGAAAAATATGAATTGGTCTCAGGCTATGGAAGAGCCCCAAAAGGATTTTGAAAATCAAGTAAGAGAGGTAGATGAAAAAAAAAGAAGAGAAATGAGAATGATACAAGGAAAACATGAAAAAAGAGTCAACAACTTGGTAAAGGAAGCACAAAACATGGCAAAGAAAATAACATTTTTCAAATGGAAATTTGAGGTACAAAATTTAATAAGGAGAGGAATGCTTTGAAAAGCAGAATTGGCCAAGAGGAAAAATAGGCAAAAAAATTCAGTGAAGAAAATAATTCCTTAAAAATTAGAATTGAGCAAGTGGAAGCTATTACTCTGTGAGACATCAAGAAACAAAATGCAAAACTAAAAGAAAAAAAATAGAAGGAAGTGTGAAATATCTCAATAGATGTGGACAATAAATCCAGATGAGGTAATTTTAAAAAAAAGCCTAGACATCATCTATCAAGAAGATATTGAGAAAAAAAAAAGAAAAAGGAAAGAAGAAAATCAAATTGCTAATATAAAAAATAAAAAGGATGAACTTTCCACCAATGAAGAGGAAATTAGAGCAATAATTAAGCTATTTTGCTGAACAGTATGTCAATAAATCTGATAGTCTATGTGAAAAAAAAGAAAATATTGAGAACTGCCCCCAAACTTTAGAACCAGAGGGTAAAATAGAAATTGAAAGAATCCACTGATTATCTCCTGAAAAAGATCCCAAAATAAAAATTCCCAAGAATATTTTAGCCAAATTCCTGAGCTCCCCAGAACAAGGAGAAAACATTGCAAGCAGCCAGAAAGAAACAATTCAAGTATCATGGAGCCACAATCAGGGTAATATATGATTTAGCAATTTTTATGTTAAAGGATCAGAGGGCATGTGATCATCAATAATGATTTTCCAGAGACCAAAGGAGCTAGGATAATAAACAAGAATTACTTACCCAGCAAAACTTAGTATAATCTATCAGGGTGGAAATGGATATTTAGGGCAATAGAAGACTTTGAAGCATTCCTGATGAAAAGACTAGAACTGAATAGAAAATTTGATGTTCAATTACAATACTCAAGAAAAGCATAAAAATGTAAACAGGAAAGGGAAATCATAAGGTATTTAATAAGGTTTATCTGTTTACATTCCTACATGGGAAGATGACACTTGTAACTCATAAGAATTTTCTCATTATTAGGGCAGTTAGGAATATATTTAGATAGAAGGTACAGGTGTGAGTTAAGTATGATGGAATGATATCTAACAAAATAAAATTATGGAGTGACAAAGAGAAATACACTGGAAGAAAAAGAAAGGAAGAGATAGAAAGAGCTTTTGCAGTAGAGGAGCAAACATGAGGAACATTTGAATCTTACTCTCATTGTAATTAGCACAAAGAAGGATAATATACACACTCAATTGGGTATAGAAATCTATATCTTACCCTACAAGGAAGTAAGAGGGAAAGGGGATAAGCAAAAGGAGGGGGAATGCTCAGAGAAGGGAGGGCAGATCAGGGGAGGAAGTAGTCAGAAGCAAAACACTTTTGAGGAGGAACAAGGTGAAGGGAGAGAGAGAGAGAATAGAATAGAATAGTGGAGAAATTGGATTGAGGGAAATACAGTTAGCAATCATGACTGGGAAAAAAATTGAAACAAGTTTCTCTGAAAAGAACCTTGTCTCCCAAATACATATAGAAATGAGTCGATTTATAAAAATAAAAGCTATTCTTCAATTGACAAATGATCAAAAAATATGATTAGTCACAAAGCCATAGCTATATGAAAAAATGTTCTAAATAACTACTGGTTGTAGAAATGCAAATTAAAATAATTCTGAGATACAACCTCATATCTATTAGGTTGACTAATAAGATAGAAAAGAAAAATGATAAATATTGAAGGGAGTGTGGGAAAAATTGGCCTGGGGGCAGAAAAAGTTGAATTCAAACCTAGCTTCTGACACTTATTAGTTGTGTGACTTTGGGAAAATCAATTAACCTTATTTATCTCAATTTTCCCAAATTTAAAATAGGGATTATAATAATATATATATACTATATATATAATAATATAATTATTTCTCAAGATTATTGTGATGATTAATGCAATAATATTTGTAAAGTCCTTAATGTATTGCCTCACAAATTTCTTATTGTTTTTGAACCCTATCAATCACATCCAACTCTACCTGACCCCATCTGGGCTTTTCTTGATAAAGATACTAAAGTGGTTTCCCTAGCAAATAGTATACTTTTAATAAATGCTTGTTCCCTCTTTTTCCCTATATTTTTTATTCATTGACTTAGGTATATGATGAATCCTCCCAGTAAAATAAAAGCCTCCTGAAGGCTTGTATCTTTATTTCTGTAACTGTAATACTTAGGAACTGGAGATACCCAAGTATAAATAGAATGATGTGCTGGTCTTGAAATGGGGCAGACAGGGTGCTGTTCTTTGAATCATGAAGCCCTAGCTTCAAATTTTACCTCAGACACTTAGCTGAATGATCTTGAGCAAATCAACCTCCTCTCTGAAATCCAAGTTCCTTCATCTGTATAATGAAGGGATTGGATTCTATGATCTCTATGATCCATAACAGCTCTAAATCCATGCCTGTATGATATATAGATGCTCAATAATGTTGCTGAATTCTCCATCCAAGGACACTAATAATAATACTAATAATAGCAGAATTTATATCTCCATAACTACAACAGTGGGCTATAGACAAAACAAAATGATCTGAGACCTGAAGCAGAGTCAGCCAGGACACAGCTTTTTAGCACCCCTCTGCCACCCTCTTTAGTGGTCATCATCATTTGGGATCCATAGACCTTCATCCTTGATGTGCACCCCATTCCTGGGTCAAGCTATTGAAGAGAGTTCTTGATACTTTCAATCATCCTGGAGGGGAGCTATGGGCTTGTTAACAGTGAAAACAAGGGAATCCCACTGCTGATGTCACTAATACTATCTGGGATGAGTCCAGGTATAAGCCTCTCATACCTGGGGAAACAATGAAATTAATAGGATGCTAAGGATGAAGCCCAACCAACCATTTCTAGCATCAAAGTCCATCTTATAATCATAAATAACAGTGTGACTAGGAGAAGACTAGAGATATGAATAAGCAGAAAGTATATTTTTCCCCAAAAAATTATCCACAAGATATTTCAATGAATCACCAGCTTTGGCACTTTGGTGTGGACAGAAAAAGAAGAGAAAACATTTGGGGCCAAGAGAAGAGGAGAAGGTGATTGAGGCAAAGAGGAAGAAATGGATTGACTTAAGAACCCAAAGAATCTTATTTTAACTAGTCCTTCAGATGTTCCTTGATGTTAGTAATTTGGACACAGAATCTGATTTCTAATAAATGTGGAGCCTTCCCTCCTCTCTATGTTGATACGACCCTCAACCTTGGCATCTTCCCTGATCCCTAGTAGGAAACACTCTCCTTTGCAAGAGTTTCCCCTCCCCTCTCCAGGTTCTATTCCTCAATGGACCTCAACAACATAGACTCATATCTTCCTTCAATAAAATATATTCAGCTGAGTGAATCAGGGAGACTTCATTCATTCTCCCTTCCCCCACACCCTTCCCAACAATCTCTATCCTGGGGATTCCCCTTCCCTTCATTAATGTTTCACTAATTAGCCCCAAAAGGCCCTAACAAGTCCCTCCTTTCCCCATTTCAGAGATGGGAACATTGAGGCCTCTGAGAGGGCAAACGGCTCTATTCTATTGAAAGCCACCCAGTGAGTAGACAGTAGTAGGAGGGGGAAGCAGAGGACTAGGGGTCCAGCACTACAAGCTGAGTTTTAAGCTCTCTTTTTATTCTCCACAATGCCCCCCCACTCACTCCTTGCCAAGTTGGGAGGAGAGAAGGAGTAGAGCTGCCAGGACCTCTTCCCTGGGGAACCCGGGCATCCAGAGTAAAGGCAAGCTCTGGCAAGGGGGCTTCCCCATCCCTCCCTCATCTGAAAGCCAGAAAGCCCAAGAGAGAGGGGGGAAAATTCCGGGGGGGAGACCACACAGGTGGAGTAAATAATGTTAATACAGAAGCATTATCACCAGGGCATTTCCTCATGGATAAATGTCTCAAATACCAAAGGATGCCTTCAAATTACAGTTAATTACAGAGTTGATTTGCATAAATTATAAGGTGAGCATACAAATTCTTTCAATGTGTTCCATATGTTTAGGTAGCAGGTCCGGTCCCAGAGTTGAGGGGAATGGTACTTAGTGGGGCAGTACTCTGTGTTCCTTTTAAAGAAGGGAGGAGATGGAAAATATTCCCCAGTCTTGATCTGTCCACATATAGCCTTCCTCCCCATAACTTTACTTCACCTCTCCACTAGCAAAGAAGACTCTTCCTCAGACTTGGAAAAGGGAAAGAATAGACTTTTTTGCCCCATTTCTACTGGGTACCAATTTGGCACCATCCCTTAATGGGGTACAGACCCTTCTTCCCCCTCCTTCTATCTTGGGTTCCTTCACCATTAAAAAAAGGAACAAGGTAAAGAAGGAGCTTGAGGCTGGGAGGTGGCAAGTTAGGGTCAGTCGAACAGTCAACAAGCATTTCCTAAATAAATGCTTACTATGTGCCAGTAGCTGGGGAGTGTCTGGGAAGCCAGGATCTCTGGCTCCCTCTCACCCCTTCTCAAAACTCAAAGTAATAAGGGAGAATAGGTGAGATCAGAGAGTTGGTGGGGTGATGGGTCAATCCCACCTCGCCTTATCCCCTTGGTTCCCTTGTACCCTGGTACAGTCCCCATCTACTTCCTTCCCCAGCCCCCTCTTCAGATCTGCCCCTGCCCTCCCAAGTTTGATGTTGCCGCTGCTGCCTGCCTGCTTCTTCCAGGTGTCTCCTCAGAGGCTCAGACGCCCAGACTTTTGTCTCCATTGCTTGGACTGCTTTCCCTTTCCCTTCCTCTCCAATCCCCCTTTTCCCTCCTCCTTTCTCTCTGACTGCTAAGACTTCATTTCCTCTTCCAGCTCTCTAATTTGTTTTTCTCCCCCACTCTCAGTCCCCTACCCCCATGCTGCCTGATTTTAGAGGAATATAGCTCTCCTTCTCACCATGCACTGTCAGCCCAGGGACTCTATTTGTTGGTCCTCACTTTTACTCAGTTCTGCCCTTTCTTTCCAAACTCCCCTCTCACCTGAGCTTTATCCTGTTCTTTTTAGTTTTTTAGTTTTCTTTAACCTCTCTCTTTCCTAATAAACTGACCTCATGCCAAAACAGCTACCCTTAATCTCATCCCTATTCAACTCTCCCCTCATTTCAATTTGTTCTTGCTATAAGTAGTGACTAAGCATAAGCCTGAAGGTCACAGAGCTAGAAGATACCCTCTAGATTTCCATCTATGCCTAATGATGCACACAAATACGAGCGAGCGCGTGTGTGTGTGTGTGTGTGTGTGTGTGTGTGTGTGTGTGTTTGAGGACAGGGGCTGGTGTAGAGAGAAAGAGGCAGAGAAGAAACAGAGATAAGAAAGATATCTGAGAGACAAGGGGTCATGAATCCATTGGGTCATTCAACCTGGGAGGCCAGTGAGCCTGAAAACAGCTGGATGAGAGGAGGACGGCTTTAAATTCGAGATGCAAACAAGTGATTCCATTCTCCCAAACCTTTCATTAACTCTGGGATCAGGAGGGACTCAAGGTCAAGGAGGGAGGGCTTGGGCCAGGGATGGTAGAAGGGGAAAGAGGCTGATGTAGGTGTATGAGCCATTGAACAGCAGCTCAGCTGGGAGATGTTCCTGATCTGGTTGGTTGGATTCCTTCAAAGCAGGGCATGGAAAGAATGGGAGGTCTGGGTGTTTGAAGAGAAAATGAATGAAATAGGAATAAGCAAATGCTCCATTGGATTTCTGAGGCTATGGCTTGGTGGCAGAAATTAGCTCTCACTGGAAAAACTGCATTATATTGCTAGCTTATTGCCTGCCCTCATTTTCATCTGTCTTCAAGCTTAAAGCCAGATTAATCTTCCTAATGCACAGCTCTGATTAGATCATCCTCTTTTCCCAAAACCTTCAGTAGTTTCCCGTCATCTATTGATTAAAGTCCAAACTCCTAACCAGGTCTTTATGGCTTCTACAATCTGGCTTCACCTAATTCACCTAATTTTTAAAAACTTATTAAGACAATACCTTTTTTAGGAAGGAAAGGGCCCCACATGTGCAAGAATGTTTGTGGCAGCCCTTTTTGTAGTGGCTAGAAACTGGAAATTGAATAGGTGCCCTTCAATTGGAGAATGGCTGAATAAATTATGGTATAGGAATGTCATGGAATATTATTGTTCTGTAAGAAATGACCAGCAAGATGATTTCAGAGAGGCTTGGAGAGACTTACATGAACTGATGCTGAGTGAAATGAGCAGAACCAGGAGATCATTATACACAGCAACAACAGTACTATATGACGATCAATTCTGATGGACATGGCTCTCTTCAACAATGAAATGTTTCAAACCACCTCCAATTGTTCACTGAAGAAAGCCATATACACCCAGAGAGAGGGATGCGAAATGTGGACCACAACATAACATTCTCATACTCCTTGATTGATGTTTGCTTACATTGTGTTTCCTTTATCTGATATATCTTTTGTGTAGATAAGATTTTTCTTGCACAACAATGATAAGTTTGGAAATATGTATACATATATTCGATTTGCCAATATTTTAACATAATTAACATGTAGTGGATATCCTGCCATCTAGGGGAGGGGTGGGGAGTTGGGGGGAAAAATTTGTAACAGAAAGCTATGTAAGGGTTATTGTTGAAGAATTACCCACACATATGTTATGAAAATTAAAAAAAATTTAAAAAAATAGAAAAAAAAGACAATACTTTTTTTCTATAGCAATACTTTATTCTAAACAAACTTTTTCTGCATAAAACAATTTTCCACCTTAATTTTAAAAAAGTAACAATCAGAAAAGAAAACAGTTTTAAAATAGTAAGGAATTGGTAACAATTCATAGCAAAAATTGGAAACAAAATAGGTACCCATAAAAGAACAAAAACAATACCTTTTTAAAGCATCTATTTAGTAACCATCAACAAGCTCCCAAATGCAAAATGAGAATTTGTAAGCCTCTATCATCTTTCTTTCCATTAGGAAAAAAAAATAAAACCCTGTATAATATATTTAACATGGTAGTATCAAAATTGTCCTCTTTTGTGTCCCTTCTTAACTTCAAGGCAGATAGGTGTCCAAGTATCTACTTGGAGAGATAGGCTTAGGAATTGCTGTTATGTTGTATCCAACTATTCATGACTCTATTTAGAGTTTTGGTTTTTTTGTTTTGTTTTGTTTTGTTAAAGCTTTTTATTTGTAAAACATATGCATAGGTAATTTTTCAACATTGATAGAGTTTTCTTGTTGGAGATATTGGACTGATCTGCCATTTCTTTCCTTAACTTTTTACAGCTGAGGAAATTGTGGCAAACAAGATTAAATGAGTTGTTCAGTTAGTGTCAGAAGATGAATTTGAACTCAGGAAGGACTCATGCCTTCTGCTCTCAGGAAAGCTTCCAGAGAAGGGATGAAAGGGAAGGAAATAAGAAGTAAATAGCTAAAATATAAGGTAGCATATAATATATGCTATGGGATGATATAGGCAAAAATATTACTGTGATCACTTCTGGGCTGGGGAAGGCTTCAGAGAGGAAGTGGCATATGAATAATTTTTTATTTTTCCAAATACACATAAAATAGTTTTCAATATTCATTTTTGTTAGAGTTTGTATTCCAATTTTTTCTTCCTCCTTCCCTCACCTTCCCCCTCTCCAAGACAGCAATCGATCTAATATAGGTTAAATATGTGTATTTGTTTAAAAGATATTTCCATGTTTGTTGTGTTTTACAAGAAAAAAATCAGACCAAAAAGGGAGGGGGAGGAATAAGAAAGAAAAAGCAAGCAAATAAACAAAGCAAAAAGGTGAAAACACTATGCTTTGATCCACATTCAGTCTCCATAGTTCTCTCTCTGGTGGTGAATGGCTTGAGGAAGTGTCATTTAAGCTGAACCTTGAAGGATGGAGTAAGGTTTTGTTTTTTTTTTTTGTTTTTTTCTTTTTTCAAGGAGTCACTGAATTTTTTTCCTTTTTATTTCTTTAATAATGCTTTTTAATTTTCAAAAGACATGGAAAGATAGTTTTCAACATTACCCTTGCAAAACCTTATATTCCAGATTTTTCTGCCTTCCTTCTCTCCACAGACAGCAAGCAATCTAATACAGGTTAACCATATATAACTCTTATAAACATATTCCCACATTTGTCATGCTGAGCAAGAAAAATCAGATCAAAAAGGAAAAAAAAAACAGGAAAAAAACCAAGTACACAAACAACAAGAACAACAAAAGATAAAAACACTGTGCTTTGATCCACATTCAGTCTCCATAATAGCCTCTCTGGATGTGGATAACACTTTCTATTACAAGCCTATTGGAATTCCCTTGAATCGACTCACTGTTGAAAAGAACCAAGTCCATCACAGTTGATCATCACATAATCTTGTTGCTGTTCATACAATGTTCTCTTGGTTCTACTGGGGTAAAATTTTTAAAAGCAAAATTGGATGGGCAATAGAGAAGTGGAAATGAAAGGATTTGGGGGGTGTGTGTGTGTGTGTGTGTGTGTGTGTGTGTGTGTGTGAAAAGCAAAAGGGGGAAAATATAATTTGGATAGGTTCATGTAGCAGAGCAGTGTGAGATAAGGAAAGGAGGGTGTCCCAATGGTAAATTATAATAACAGTTGATATATATTTTATATTATTTTTAAATAAAACATCTTACATCATCTTATTTGCTAATTAATAATGGCTATCATTTATACAGTGCTTCCTATTAGACAGGCACTTTACTATTATTATCTCTTTTGGCCTTCCCAACCTGGGAGATAGGTACCATTTTTTAGGTTCCTATTTTTTAGTTGAGGAAGCTGAGGCAACCCTAGGTTAAGTGACTTGCACAGGGTCACACAGTTAGTGAGGCTGGATTTGAACTCAGATTTTCCTGACTCTAGGACCAACATTGTATATACGTTGTTACCACTTAGCTGCCCCCAATTAAATATAGCTAACTGTAACAATCCTGTGAGAACTTTAGTGGGCAAATCTTGAAGCATAAAGAAGTTATACAAGGAATCACAGGTAGAATTCAAACTCACATCTATCTAGACCAGGAAGTCTTCTAAGGAACCCATAAACATATATTTTTTAAAATTTTTTTCTTAAAGATTTGGCAATAGTATTTCATTTTAATTGCATTCCAGACTTTTAGATGTTGAATTGGATAGAGCACTGACCTAGAGTTAGGAGAAACTGTGTTCAAATCCAGCTCTACACACTTACTAGCTGTTGAGACCCTGAACAAGTCACTTAATCCTGATTGCCTCATTTTAAAAAAAATTGGTTAGGAGGTTAATAAAACTGGTCTTGGAGAGAGGTGGAGAGGAGGCTTCTTACATTCTTTTAGCTGTCTTGGAGTGAGCCAGAAGAAGAAGGGAATCATGTAGTGAGGAAAGTGGAGAAGGCAGCAATTATTGGACCCCAACACAGCTTTCCAGTCTCATTGGTCAATACTTTTCACTCCATCATCTTTTGATCTAGCCAACCTGGTCTTTCTATTCTTCACCTTTGATGCTGCACTTTCTAATTCCTTGCTTTTGCAGTGGGCATACCACACACCTAGAATGCAATCCCTTTTTACTTTGCCCTCATCGAGTCCCCCTCCTCCTTGAGCATTGTCTTCTCCATGAAGCTTTTCCTGAGCCCAACCCCTTGGGTCCTCTCCCACCTCCCATCCCCCAAGCAAGTGGCTATCCACATTTGTTTACTATATATTTATCCTGCACATACTTACATGGAATAGCTGGTGGGCTCAGGGAATGGACTGCTGGATTTGAAATCAAGAAATCCCAAATTCAAATCCAGACTTAAACATCTCCAGTGGATTAAAGCAAACAGTTAGAGAAGAAAATGGCAAACCATTCCAGATCTTTGCCAAGAAAATCCCAAAAGAGATCACAGAGAGTTGGACATGATTGAAACAGACCAAACATGAACATGAAGCTCCAGAAATAAGCACAGTGCCTGGCATAAAGGAGATGTTCAATAAATACTTCAATATTACAATACTATAATAAAAAATGACTGGTTAAATGAGAAGTGTTGGTGGAGGAGAGGAATCACCCTTTCTGCATTCCCGTCCTAGGCTCCCCTTTCATCTAGGTTCTTAAAGCATCAGGTATAGATAACCAATATTGCCCTGTATGGAGATTATCCAAGAGGAAGGAGGATATAGAGATAGATATACATATAACATACAATATGTGTGTACATGTATACATAAATATACCTACATGTATATTGTAAAGCAATATAACAGAGTAAATATATGTATATATATAAAGACAAATGCAAAATGAAGATATATGCAAATATATGAAGATATATAGAGATACAAAACAAAGAAAGCAGAATCAGAACAATATAAAACATCTGGTGAGGATTGTTGTTGTTCCTCCTTCCTTCTCAAAGAGAACAATGACATCAGGAGGTTGATGCCTTGACTTGCAAGCCAATTGGATTTAAGTGAGGCAGGCCTGTGCAAAGTCACCAACCTCACTCTTTCCTCCAGTCATCAGCATGCAAGACATAAGCCAAGATGACTGCTGATGGCACTGGATGCAGTGGGAGATCTTGGATCTTTTTAAGCTAAGATCTTTTCCCAACACTCACATCAGATGAGGAAAATAGGACCCAGAGGATTTTTAAGTGACCTGTCCAAGATTGTATAACTAGTAAACAGCAAAGTGGATATTTAAAATCCCAATTCTCTAATTCCAAATGTGGTGGTCTGTGTACTCTATCACAGTATTTAAAATAGATTTGGATAAAGCCTCTTTAGCATGCTCTCTTCCTCTAGTGCCTTCTGCATAAAGATTAGGCTCATTTCTCATCCCCCATCCTCTCACCCATTGTGTTCACACCCTCTTCATCTTAGTATCCCCAGAGTCCAGAGAGTAAAGGAAGTAGGGGTTGGCTACATCAATCATTGGCATTCTGGAATCCTATCAGCTAGATTCTATCAGAGGCCTACAGGCCAGGAAGGCAAGAGATCTCAGGTCACCCAATAGAACAGAGAGGGAATCTTATTACTCCCCTTTCCCCACACCAAGCTGGGTGCCCATTTTAGGGGCACCTGAAGAGAGGTCTGGGAGAGGAGATTGGGGACTGGGGAGAATGGAGTGAGTTAGGAAAAGGAGCAGGGCTCATTGTTGTGGTGTGTCTGGAAGCTTCCTCCCTTTATAATTTGCTTCCTGATTGAGGGGTTGACTCTGCCTGCCCAGCTCCCCCATCATTATCTGCTGCCGGGGACTCAGGTGCTGGTAAGTCTGGCAGAGCCCCCTGGGTTATTATCTGGGTCTTTGAGGGCGGCAGAGACTGTCCCTTAGATTGAACAGCAGAATGAGAAGCACCGAGGTTGGGAGGAATTTTGGGGGAGTTGTTTGAGACCTACCCAGTTTGTACCACCCACAGGTAGATGCCACCTTGATGCTAGGTGAAAGGGAAAGCTGGGTTTATAGGAGATGGAGCTGCTTGTTGAAATGGATCCCAGAGGGACTTGGAGATCATGAAAGAGTGGCCAGGAATAAATCTGCTGCAAATGTGAAAGGTCTACAGTGGCCTTGCCACTAGAACTTCAAGTTCTTGAGGAGGACAGAATTAGTGTAAAGGAAAGCAGCTAATAGCTGACCACCTAAAAGCCTTCCAAAATGCAAGATACTGTATTGGTAGAAGGGACTGAAGTTAGACCTCTAAGAGGACTTCCAGACCATGTAATACAGAGTGAAAGCTTCCACCCTTGGATCCTCCCTGTTTGTTGTTGTTGTTGTTGGAAAGTACCAGAGGGGAGGGAGTGACTGTGACCAAGCCTAAAAGTAACTTAATATAACTGGGACTCAGCTTTGATGACGTGTAGTAGTCTTGGATGTTTAGAAAGTCATAAGACTTTTTGATTGGGTCCTTTCAAGAGAATAGTTATGAAAGCCAGTGGCAACACAAGCATCCATTTCTTTGGGCCTTGGTTTCCCAATCTGTAAAATGAAGAAATTGAATTAAATGAGTCCCATATCCCTTCAAACCCTGTCTATAGTTTTATAGCTCTGATTTCTCAGATCCACAGTGGCTCCTCTGAATTCCAAAGGTGGCACTATTCCCAGGGAAGGGCACCCTGTGACCTTCTTTTTCCCCCATCCGTCCCCACCTGCCTTGCTCTGCCCCTTTGCCCCTTCCCTGCCTGGGCTTTGATTGCTTAGAGGGAAACTCGATAACATCAAGACAAACAGGAAGTGCAGAATTAGAGGCATGAGAGTTGTTGTTTTAGAGGATGCCCATCGCCAAGCAGCGGTGCCAGGCTGGCAGCCCTAGAGCATGGTGCCTGCCTGCCCTCCCTACAGCAGGCATTGCACAGACAGCTGCACCCCTTCCCTCCCTCTTTCCCCTGGCCTTCCACCATAGCAAGCATGGGGAGGTTTCAAGGAAAGCAGAGGGATATGGCAGGCGTTTTCTCTGTATCTCAAGAGAGAATTTGGAAAGTCTCCCTTCTAATCCACAGAAAGCATAGAACCTCAATGGCATCCCTCAATAAGTCCCTGGGAGTAACTTATTTAACTCCTTTATGAGAGCATTGCTAAGTAACAGGCACCTGGCATTCTGGCCCCTCAGTCTTGGTACATTGACTTCCTGATCCAGGAGCTAAGCATTAGAACTGAGTTCAAAAGGAATAAAGAGATAGGATGATCTCTGAAAGCAGGACTGTTTATATGTTCATGCATTTGGAGCTGAAAGGAAACTTAGAAGCCAGCAAATGGAGACCCAGAAAATTAGGAAAATCTGCCTAAGAAAGTCCATAGATCACACCCCCACCTTGGTTAAGCACCAGGGAATACTAGCTGCTTTGCAGGGTTAGGGGTTAATCTCCATCTCCACAATATGTCCTCTCCCAATTGCCTTTCATTCTCTCTGACTGGCAGTGCCAGGAGAGGTGGTGGAAGATCAGAGGATACAAGAAGACACTCCATCTCTCTCCTGCAGCTCCGCCTTTCCATCCACACCCAAGAGGTGAGCTCCCCAGGCAGTTGGCATCTGACAGACTGGCATAACCTCTGCCAATGGCTTGGAAGCTACTGTAATTAGAAGGAAAGGAGAGAGGGAGAAAGAAGACAAGGGCCAGAGAGAAACCTTCTCTTCCTGCCTCAGGGCAAACTACACTTCAAACGAATTCGTTTCGCTCTTGTGAAACTGAAGACAATTTCCTTTTCTGTCATAAAACAAATTATCACTCATCAGGAGCACCAGGCTGTTCTCTCTCTCTCTCTCTCTCTCTCTCTCTCTCTCTCTCTCTCTCTCTCTCTTCTTCTTCTTCTTCTTCTTCTTCTTCTTCTCTCTCTGTGTCTCCATCTCTGTTTCTCTTTCTGTCTCTATCTCTTTCTTCTCTGTCTCTCTGATTTTCTTTCCTTTTCTCTATCTCTCAAGTTCTGTCTTTGTCTTTGTCTCTACCTCTGTCTATCTCTGGTTCTGGCTCTTTCTCTGGCTCTCTGTTTCTCTCTTCATCTCTCTGTGTCTCTGTGTGTCTCTTGCTTTGTCTCTGTGTCTCTGTGTGTGTCTCTCATTGTCTTTCTCTTTTTCTGTCTCTCTGTCTCCATCTCTGTCTCTGTCTATCTGTGTGTATGTGTATCTGTCTGTCTGTCTCTCTCCCTCCCTCCCTCTCTCCTCTCCTCACCCTTCCTTCACAGGCTCACTTTTGCTCTCCTTGGCCTGATTGGGTGAAGAGGAATGAGAGTTGGAAGTGAAAAAGAATGTCAAATTACCAGGCTTACAGCATCAGAGATGATAAAATGAGAGAAAAGAAAATCAATTCAACTCAACCCAAATATTGATTGAATGTTTACTGCAAATGAGGTCCCAGGTTAAGTGCCAAGAATGCAATGACAAAATGTGAAAGCCTCTGCCCTCAAAGAACTTATGTTCTACTAGGTCCTAAATCTATCATCATGGTTTAATCAATGATCAGAAATTGTAAAATGAGAAAGATTGGAAAGGAAAAGAAGGTAGGTACTTGGAAGTCCTACTGGGGAGGAAATGAAACTCAGAACTCCTGTTCTCTTCCCGCTATATATGCTCTCTGGTAGATAATAAAACCTGTCTAAGGCATTCTATTCTTACTATAATGGGAAGGGCTGCCTAGGGTTTATCTCATTTTAGCCTTCTAGTTCAGATCCAGCCTCCAAAAGGAGTAGCTACTTTCTCCCTCTATCCCCTGTTTCAGAATAGGGAAGGGCAGTGGAATCACATGGGCACAAGGCAAAGGAGAAGAGAGGGCAGGGAGGCTCAGAAGTCCATATAGTAGAACACTGGAAGAGCTAGGGTTAGAATTGAGGTACCATTTTTTTTCTCTGACCTTGTTTACAATAAGATATTGAAGAATTCTCAAAGTTTTGTTTACTTGTTGAGGTTTTTGTTGGGCATGCCCTGACTTCCACTAACTGGCTTCTATGTCCCTTCAAATCAACCTAGATACTTTTTTTTTTTTTTTTTGCTGAGGCAATTGGGGTTAAGTGACTTGCCCAGGGTCACACAGCTAGTAAGTGTCTAAGACCAGATTTGAACTCAGGTCCTCCTGACTTCAGGGCTGGTGCTCTATCAACTCCACCACCTAGCTGCCCCACAACTTAGATATTTTTAAACACAATTGCTAAATTGGTTAAGAGTAAAGAGAATATGCAGAGACCTGTATCTATCCTAAGTCATACACCTCTCCAGTTCTTTCCATGATGTGCCTATCTCCCCATATTTCCCTCCTCCTCTTCCCCCCCTCCCCCTCAGTTGTCTCTCTCTCTGTTTCTCTATCTCTGTTACACACACACACACACACACACACTGGTTTCTTTCCTTTTCCAAGAAGCCTCCCAGATTAATCAGAACCATAATAATGAGTTGTTCTTAGCTCATCTCACTCTACCTAAACTCCCACAATTCTCTGCTCCCTCTCCATCCAGCTTAACACCTTGAACTTTGGCTTAGTATACACAATAAAAACATTTAAAAATTATTTTTTAAACTCTTAAATTTTTTAAAAAATAATAAGCATTTACTTTCTCTGTCCCCTCCTCTTGCCCCATTAAGAAAAGTCTGCACAGTCAAGAAAAAATAAATTTTCACTTTGTCCATATGGAAAAATGTATGTTTCATTGTGCACCCTGAGTCCATCACCTCTCTGTCAGGAGATGTTTGGCATGCTTCATTATAAGTCATCTGAAATTGTGGTTGGTCAACACATTCACCAACCTTGCTAAATCTTTAAAATTTGTTTATTTTTACTATGTTATATTCTATTACTATAGAATTACATAATATTTCATACTCTTATTTGTTTAACCAATCCCCAATTGATGGGCATTCATTTAGTTTCCATTTATTAGGTAGCACACACAAAAACAGCTGCTATAAAAAATTTGTACATATATGTCCTTTTTCTCTTTCTTTGATCTCTATAAGGTAAAGAACTAGGAGTGTTGCTGAGTGGGAGGTATACACAGGTTAGTAAATTTGGAGGCATAGTTCCAAAATGCTTTTCACAAGTGCAGGAGTAGTTCATACTTCTATCAATAGAACATTATAGTGCCCATTTTTCTGCCTTTTCTACCATTTGTTATTTTCCTTTTTTGTCAACTTTGCCAATCTGATAGGTATGAAGTAAAAAAAAAAAAAACAGAGTTGCTTTAATTTGCATTTCTTTCATTATTAGCAATTTGAAGAATCTTTTTCATTTGGTTGGTGATAGCTTGGATTTCTCTGAAAGCTAACTGTTCATATTCATCTACCAAATGGCTGGAAATTTAGGGAATAGCTGGATCTTAGTCTTATAAACTTCAGTCAGTCTTTTACTTTCTCTCCTATTTCCCTTCTCTACTACACTTCTCTCCTCTGCACACTGGAGGAGATGAAAAGGAAAAAAGTTGCTGTCCCTTGCACTAACAGATTTTGTTCTATTGAGGAAATGTGCCATCTTCAAGGAGCTTCCAGTCTGATGGGAAAGATTTAACATGAATCAAGAACAAAAGCAGAGACAAACATGGGAAGTATTCTCTGTAGCTAAACAGAGCTATAGATATTAGTCTAGGGAAAGGAAGGGATGAGAAGGGAAGGGAGGGGAAGGGAAGAGAAAGGAAGGCAGGAGATAAGCGGGTGGGAAAGGATGGCAAGGGAAGGGAAGGGAGGGAAAGGGAGAGGAAAGGAAGGGAATAGGGAAGGGAAGGGGAAGGGAAAAGAAAGGAAGGGAAGGGAGCTGAATAAATTGAGTCAGAATGAGCTTCCTGAAGGAGGGCAGTTGTAGAGTAAGATTGGGAAACAAGGGAGGGACAAAACTGGGTGGAGAGAATGAAAAGCTTGAAAGTATCAGTGTCTTAAACCTCAAACTGGAGAATAGGGGGATTCCTGAGACCATTTAATCCATCCCCTCTTTTTTCCATTTTCAAACTCTTGGGATATTTCCCCTTTATAATCTATAAAACTACAGATGAGGAAATTGAAGCACAGAGAAAAGGATTGGGATTGAGGGCATGTGGTGAGAAAGGACAAATAAGTGCCTTAGAAAAATGAAAGGAGGAAGCAAAGTGGGGGCCCAAAAGATATAGCATTAAAATATAGATCCATTGCTTAACACAGTGCTGGAAATGGTAAATGCTTAATAAATGTTGATTGGCTAACTGACTGGAGTAAGGAATTTAAAAGTGGAAATGTCCAAAAGAAGGGCACTGTCTTTTGCAAGATGAAGAGAAAAATGCTCTGCCAGAGTTTTGAGAAACCAGATTAGAGAAATGAGAGTAATTACACTGCAGAAGCCTTGAAGGCTGGGTTGACAAGCTGATCATTGGATTCTTGATACAAAAGTAAAAAGTAAAAAGGTGGGACTGGGAGACTCAGTCCCTTAAGCCCTTAAGAGAAGGAGAGGAAAAGAGAGAAGAAAAGGGAGAGGAGGAGAGAAAAGAAGAAGAGAGAGAAAAAGAGGATGAGGGGAAAGGGGAAAGGGAGCTTGAATAGCTGGACTGAATCCAATTCATAGCTATGACTGAGAGAGAAGCCACAGGAGGGAGAAATGCAAAGAGTTATCCTCAATTATATGGAAACAAGCCTTTTAGTCTAGGCTAAAAGGGAAAATTTATTGGGAACCAGCCACTTGACTAGCACCATCATATGTAATAACAATGGCTAGGAGTTCAACATTGGATGACCCTAAAAAGTCTTCTTGTCCATTCCTCTGCCTTAAGACACATCTGCTCCTCCCACTGTGAGTCTACTTGCCATCTCCTTTTTTAACTTCAAACCTCAAAAGGAAGTCCCTACTTGTGTCTAGCTTTAATTTCTCCTGCTTTTATTAGAGAAGGGAAACTAGGAAAAGACTGAAAACAGCCCTCAGAAAGCTCACAGAAAGGGAGGAGATGTTGAAAAATTGTCTGGGTTCATGTCCAGGCAAAGCCTTTGCCTCATTGGACATGCCACGATGAGAATCCAGATGATGGTCGAGGGAACAGGCTTCTTGAAACAAAGGATGAAAGTGAGGGAGTGTAGCCAGGATACACACACCCCAACTCTGATGTCTGGAGGCCCAGTGACTTCAGCTGGGCTGTCTCAGCTTCCCTCCTTGTCTTGCCCCACAAACAGATTCAGAAACCAGCTTACAAAAGATGAAAAGCTAGACTCAGAATTACAGGTCAAAAATAGACAAGACCTTAGCAAGCACATAGTCTAACTTCTCTCTCTCCTTATTGAACAGATGAGAAAACGAGCTGAGTAAAGGAAATCACTTGTCCAAGGTCACACATGTGCTAAACCACCATCACCATCCACCACCCTTCAAGAATTTTCCTACTGTCAGAGACCCAAAGTCACATAATAGTAGCCATCAGGGTAATAAGGGAGGAAAAAGAGGGAAGAGTCGGGAGAAAGCTGGGGAAGCCCAGAAGAAGAAAGAAGGATAAGATGTCCTAAGCAAACTTTTCTCAGGGTTACTATGTGTCAATGATAATCAGTGACACTATCTTGCATCCTCAGGCAGAGGGAGGGATCACTGGGTAGCAAAGGACTCGCAAAACTTCAGAAGGTCAGAGCTGGTAGGAATCTTAGAAATCTCTTGGTTCATCCTGCTCATTTTGCTGAAAAGGAACTGGGAAGAGCAGGCAAGGGTCAAGTGACTCAAATCTCAAGAGTGGTCAGGATTCTTGTGAGTTTAAAATTGAAGGATTGGGTCTATCTGTACATGTGACAAGAAAATAAACAAGGTCCTGATGAAAAGTAATAGACTTAGGGGGCAGCTAGAGGTGCAGTGGATAGAGCACCAGCTCTGAAGTCAGGGAGAACACTTAACATTTCCTAGCTGTGTGACCCTGGGCAAGTCATTTAACCCCAATTGCCCTAGCAAAAAAGAAAAGAAAGAAAGAAAGTAATAGACTCAGGAGAAAAAAGAAGCTAGATATTCCATGCCAATGTGTGGGAATTTGTTTTGCTTCACTATAAATGTTTATTACAATATGCTTTTCTTTTTTCTTTTTTTTTTCAATGGGGGTAAAGGGGAAGGGAGAAAAAATAGATGCTTAATCATTGGAAAAATACATGAAATGTGCAAAAATATATGGAACAACCCTTTTTGTAGTGGCAAGGAACTGGAAATTGAGTGGATGCTCATCAGTTGAGGAATGACTGAATAAGTTATGGCATATGAATGTATTGGAATATTATTGTTCTATAAGAAATCAGCAGCAGGCTGATTTCAGAGAGGTCTGGAAAGACTTACATGAATTGATGTTAAGTAAGGAGAGTAGAACCAAGAGAATATTGTTATATGATGATCAACTCTGATGGATTTGGCTCTTTTCAATAATGAGGTGATTCAGAGCAATTCCAATAGACTTGTGATGGAGAGAGCCAGAGGACTGTGGGATCTAAATATGGCTCATAACATGGTATTTTCACTTTTTTTTGTTGTTGTTGCTGTTTGCTTGCTGTTTTTACTTTCTCATTTTTTTTCCTTTTTGAGCTGATTTGTCTTGTGCAGCATAATAAATGTGGAAATATGTTTGGAAGAATTGCACATATTTAGCCTATATTGGATAACTTGCTGTCTAGGGAATGGGGGAAGAATGAAGGGAGGGAGAAAAATTTGAAACACAAGGTTTTGCAAAGGTGAATGTTGAAAACTATCTTTGAATATATTTTGAAAAATAAAAAAGCTCATATATATATATATATATATATATCTTTATAAAGATATATATATATATATATATATATATTGCTTTTTGCTGAGGCAATTGGGGTTAAGTGACTTGCCCAGGGTCACACAGCTAGGAAGTGTTTAAGTGTCTGAGACCAGATTTGAACTCAGGTCCTCCTGACTAAAGGGCTGGTGCTCTATCCACTGCGCCACCTAGCTGCCCCCAAAAGCTCTTATTTTTAAAAAGAAAAAAAATACATCGAAAATATTAAATACGAAGGGAAAGAGACAAGAGCTGAAACATTGGAGTTTTTTCCTTTCCTTTGGCCTCCTTTGATTCACCTTAGCTCTTCCTTTTGAATCTTCCAGATTCTAGATAGGGTGGGGCCAGTGGGGCCCAGTTGAAATTTCCATTCTCCTCCTGGGAAGAGGTGGTCAAGGGTTTGACTATGAGCAAAGTGGCCAGGCTAGAGAGCTGTTTGGGAGGGGGCCAAAGCAGGTTGGACAGGTTTCTCTGGAAGGCTCTGGTCCCTAGGAGTCCATGGTTCCTTGAAGGGGCAGAGAGGAGGAGGGGAAGGAAGGGTCAGGGCCCACAAAACCAGCTTTGAAGTGTTCTGTGGGGAGAGTTTAGGGGATGGGAGGCAGGTTGATTACCTTCACCTTAGGATATCCAAGAATTTAGAGTCAGAAGGGACTTAGTAACCCATTTCTTTCTTTCATTCAACAAGCATTTACTTAGCAAATATCCAAGATATGACAACTCTGTACTTCATGTTGGAGAAATGAAGACAAAAAGAAACAATCCTTGACCACAAAGAGCACGTATTCTACTGAGTGGAAACAAAATATACACAGATAAGTAATTGTATTATGGATACAAGGTATATACAAGGTAACATGAGGCCTTAATCCCTGGGAATATCAAGGTAGGTTTCACAAGGGAGGAACACTGACTTGCCCAGAGTCCCACAGCTAGGAAGTGTTAAATGTCTGAGACCATATTTGAACTCAGATCCTCCTGACTTCAGGGCTGGTGCTCTATCCACTGCGGCACACAAATGAATCTTAAAGGATTTTAAAAGGAAGAGGTTCAAGGTTCATAGTTTTGGAGCTAAAAAAGACTTTGAAAGCCATATAGTATAACCTCTTTGTTTTACAGGTAAGTAAATTGAGGCTTATCGAGGTTACTTACTTAGTAATACTTACTAAGGTCACAGTGAAAATTCAAAACCAGGTTCTTTGACTTCAAATCCAGTGCTCTTTTCAATATGTCCCACACTGCCTCCAGACTTGGGGACATAGTTGATTCATGAAAATTGCAATGTCATTGAGAAAATTAAGGTAATGGATTTAACCTTAGCCTTAGACAGCTAGGTAATACAGTGGATAGAACCTCCTAGAGTCAGGAGAGCCTGAATTCAAATCACACCTCAGACACCTGAAACTAGCTTCAGATCCTGGGCAAGTCACTTAACCCTAATTACCTTGCACAAAAATCTCAGTCTTCTGATTCGAAATTCTTTGCCTTTCTTGCTATATCTTGTGGCATCTCAGTTTTACCATGGGCACTCAGGTCAAGGATTTTGATCTTCCACAATCTGGAAGCACTCATACAACTCCTCTCATTGATTCCCAGCAAGCTAATAGCCTTGGTCATAGGTTTGGACATGCTACAATCTGAATAGTCAAGTTCTTCTTGGTGTCTGACTTAACTCCTTCTTGCTGTAGTTTCAGCTAAAGACTCTCATCCTGAAGCATGATGTAATAATAATAATAATTATGAAAGAACTTTGAAATAGAAATAGGGGGACCGGGAAACCTGGGGATGTTACATTACAAATTCACTGTGATTTTCCAGAGACACAGCCTTCTATACTCACACAGTCCTAGAACCACACAAACTCTCATACACATACTGCTTTTCCCCTTTGTTATTTCCATTTATTTGGGTGTTTTTTATTTGAATTTAACAAATACCAAATAAAATAGGAATTTCCACATACTGGAATGGGGAAAAAAAAGGATAGATGGTATAAGAAACTGAGAATTTCTATCAAATATAGCTTGATTTTAAAAAATGTTATAATACATAATTTACTATACATATCTTATATGTGTATTTATATGTATTGTTCTAATAGTACAGTTTGAAGTTTTAATAGCTCAGAATCTTTTATATCCATTATACTGAATACTAATATTTTTAATATTGTGGATATATAAATACATCATAAATCAATTATGTTGCTTTCAAAGCTGTTTTGCTTATCTATTCTCCTTTCTGGACTTCTTTCTTTTCTATGCCTTTTTTTTTAATGCTTTAATAAACCTCTTTTCTTCCCTCCCCCCATTTTTTGGGGGGTAAGAGGTAGCTACTCTATCCCTAATTCTTCCTTTCCCTCACATTGATATTCCAAGTTGGAAAAAAAAAAAACTGAGCCCTTTGCTGTACACATAGAGGGGATGCATGCACACACACATAACACATGCATGCACAGAGACCAAGGCACATAAATAGTTACTATCAAAACCTTAAAGTGCACATGATCATTTTCCTTCCATTTCTAAAGTACTATGACTCTATTCTCTCACAAACATCTTTTCATTTTTTTAGATTCATTTCAACAAACCTTTAGGAGCAATCTACTGTGTGATTCACATTAAATGATCACAGCATACTTACAGAGTTTCTCTCAAATGTTCACACACACTGCTCATTCTCATGCCTTGAATACAGAGCCTTGAACACTCACAGAAGTCTTGTGCATTCACACATTCTCGTGGACTTTCTGTATTCACACAGTTGTGAGATAAAATAAGTTAAGTGTTATGAAGAATTGGAAGCATTACAGTACCATCAGTTTTTATTACTACAGACACAGACTTTCAAATACTCTTCCCTGAGATCCTCTCCTATTTGCCCTATGCTCAACCTTACACAGGGAATCTAAGTGTCATAGTGATAAAGCACTGAACCTGGAGTTGGAAATACTCATATTTCTGAGTTCAAATCTGATCTTTTACTAGCTGTGTGATCCTGGGCAAGTCACTTGATCCTGTTTGCTTCAGTGTCCTCATCTGTAAAATGAGAAGGAAATGGCAAACCATTCCAGTATTTCTGCCAAGAAAACTCTAAAGGGGGGCCAGGAAGAGTTAAAAATAACTGAACATCAAGAATAATAGCCTTACATGAAGCCCTCAGTTAATAGTAATAGCTGTCATTCATAGAGCACTTTATTTGTCTTCAGTGACTTTGAATATATTTTCTCATTTGAGCATGATAATCCCATTTTGCAGAGGGGGGAAACAGGGTCAAAGAGTATAAGTGACTTGCCCTTAGTACAAATGTCAGAGGTAGAATTCAAATACACATCTATTTGACTACTGCTCCATTGGGGTTCCTGCTTTATCATACTGGCTCTCGGAGTTATTACTTTCCATCTCTGTATACTTCCCCACACCCTTCTATTACACATCCAACTGCCAAATTACAATTCCTAAAATACAGGTGCAACCACATCAGTCACATCCTTCCTCAATGAACTGCGGTGGCTCTCTATTGCCTCTAGGATAAACCAAAATCTCTTCTGTTTGGCATTTAAAGTCCTTCAAGATCTGATCCCAACCTATCTTTCAAGATTGTTTTCATCATACTTCATTTCACAAACTTCGTTTTCCAGACAAACTGCTTCACATCTGTGACTGTTTATCTCTTGCCTCAATGCCTTTGGCTGTCCTCTACTAGCCCTCCTTACCCCTAGAATGTCTCCCTCATATCTACCTCCTAGAATCCTTTGCTCCCTTCAAGACTCAGAAGAAAAACAACTTCTTCCTAAGACTTTTCCTTATTCCCCCAATTTGATAATGTCTTCCTTACAGCTCCTGAAATAATTTTGTATGTATTTAGCTGTATTTTATACTTGTTTCTTTGTATACATATTGTGCCCCACACCCAACAGAATGTAAACCTTTTGGGGCAGTGATCATTTTCATTTTTGTCTCCAAAAGTTAGTATACAACATAGCAACTTCTTGCTGATCAGTTGTTTTCATTGTGTCTAAGTCTTTATGACTCCATTTGGTATTTTCTTGGCAGAGATACTGGAATCTTCTCCAGCTTCCTTCCTTCTCCAGCTCATTTTAGAGATGAAGAAACTGAGGCAAACCAGATTAATTGACTTGCTCTAGGTCACAACTAGGTAAGTATCTGAGGTAAGATTTGAACTCAGGCCTGTCTAACACCAAGCTTGACACTCTATCTACTGTGCCACCTAGCTGCTCATATGACAAATAGTAGACATTTAATAAAATTCAATTCTATTTAATAAAAATTTATATTAAATAGATTTGAACTCATTCACACTCCTGGGAACCCTTGCATTCATAAAGATCTATGGGCTCATAACGCCCTCACAGAGAGCCACATTCAACAGGATGCTGGTGCCCTCGTATACTTTTCTATACTCTTGGGCCCCATGTTCTGCTCACTCATCCCCTTTTACACTCCCACAGCCTCTGACACCCACATACCTAGATCCTCAGAGTCCCAGCTGTTCTTCACAGAGTCCCAGTTTCTCTGCCTCCCCTCCCCCCACGAGTCACATCTCGGCTCTGGCAGCTGTCAGGGGAAATCATAGTGGGCAGTAGTAAGACTGGTCTCAGGGGCTCCAGGACTGGGCTTGAGGTAAGGGTGGGGTGTGTTCTGGGGCTGGGGGCTTGGGAGCAAGGACTAGAGGAGGCAAGGAGGGGGCTGGCTCCAGTGCCCTCTCCTGCTATCCGCAGGTGTAATTAGCCCTGGCAGATGAAAGGGCGTCTTTGAAAGTCGGTGAGATCCTTGTCTGTCAGCAGGTCTCTCTGGGTGGCATCGGAGCTTATCCTGAAACCACACACGGCTTCCAGAGACGGGCTGTCTGGGTGCTGCCCAGGCAGAGGGAGGGGCAGACCCCAGGGGGCATCAGGCCTTAGTGCCCCCCCCCAGCCCCAGGCTTCCCATCTCTCTGGGGTAGCAGGATCTCCAAGTCAGGGATAATATTATGATACTGGCACTGCCCACCCTGTCACTGCCAACCCCAGCATGTTGGTGCCTGTTCCCCAGGGGACTAAGGGGACAAGACAACTCCTTCCTCTTCTCCCTCCCCACCTTCACAGGAGGCCAAGGACAATGGCCCTAGGCTGTCCTTTCATCCAGTGATCTCAAAGCTCTATCTAATTTACCCCACCCTGGCCAAGACTTCCTCAAGAGGCCAGTTGAGGGGTGCGGCCTGGGATCCAGGAGTTCCCAGATCCCAGTTTGGATTGTGAGTTACAGGAAGCTAGGATGTTCTCTCCTCTCCCCCCAGCTCTTATGAGAGGATGCCATGAGATTAGAGTTGAAAGTGTGGGAAATAGGTTCATTTAGGGGGTAGGAAAGAGAGAGGGAGGAGGGAAAAAGGACTAAGCCAGATTAAAAGGGATAATCAATTGTTTAAAGATTTATTAAACATCTGCTATATGCCAGGCATTGTACATTGAGAGAGTCCCTGTCTTCAAATACCTAATATTCTGATCAAAAGAATATGTGTTCTGTGGTAGATGATTCTTCCAGGTTTTCTTGGCAAAGAAATTAGAGTGATTTGTCATTTTCTTCTCCAGTTCATTTTGCAGATGAGTAAACTTGAGGCAAACAAGGTAAAGTGACTTGTCCAGGGTCACACAATTAGTAAGAATCTGAGGCTGAATTTGAACTCATGAAGATGAGTCTTCTTATCTCTAAGCCTAACACTTTATCCACTGGGTCACATGAATAGCCCCATTGGAACATAGGACCCTAGAGTTAGACCTACAAGGATCTTTTGAGGAAATTTAGCACAATCTCCTCATTTTACACAGGATAAAACTGAGGCATGAAGAGGTCAGGTGACTTACCCACACATACAGAGGGTATCCTAAAAGTTTTAACCTGTTAAAGTTTTAAAATACATACACACACTTATATATACACATACATACAGAGTATCCTAGAACACTTAGTTCAGTTTTAAATTCTTATTAAAATGCATTAAAGTTTTGAAACTATTAAAACATACATATACTCTATATAGTATCTTATATACTTATAAACATATGTAAGATACTATATAGTATCTTAAAATCTTAGAGCTTAAAATATACAAATATGTGTATATGGTAGCCTAAAAGTTTTAGTGCAGTTTTAATTACCTAATTATATCTGTGTATGTACACATACATACACATGTTGCAGCAAACACACATATATCCACAAACATAAACAAAATGTCCCAAAAGTTTCAGTGTGATTTTAGGGCTTAATAGCTTAAATCTGCGTTATGACTTTGGGGACACCTTCTATGTACATGTTTAACAAGGAAGTAATACATTGACCTATTTGTGTCTCCTTCTGTATCCTCTTCGTGTACTTTTTAATATGCTTTGTCACTGTCCTGTTGCTCATGTTTATCACAACCTACCAAACTACCTTTCCCTTCTACCACACAGGAGAAAGCTTACTTTTCACAGGGTACTTATAGTCTTATCAATCAATATATATTGATTGAGCACCTACTATTTGCCACACATTATGCTAAAAGCCAGGGATATTAAAAGAAGAGAGACAGTCCCTGTCCTGAAAGAGCTTGCAATTTAACAAAACTTGAACACATTAGCCATATCTAAAAATGTGTATCTGGCTCTGAAATATCTAACCATCATCTGCCAAGTAGTGGAAGCCACATTCCATCATTTTGAAGTCTTGAGATTCTGAGTTCTTTCAAAGTTTCTTTTCTAGAACATTATTTTGTATGGTCCTCAAATCGTGCTAATTCTTCTCACTTTACTAGCAGGTCTCTCTGTTTCTCTAAATCTTTCATATTCTTCTTCTTTTTTTTTTTCCCTGAGGCAACTAGGATTAAGTGACTTGCCCAGGGTCTTTAAGTGTCTGAGACCAGATTTGAACTCAGGTCCTTCTGACTTCAGGGCTGGTGCTCTATCCACTTCACCACCTAGCTACCCCTCCTCATTTCTTATGACTAAATAAAATTCCATTCTATTCTAATATCACAAGTTGCTCAGGTAAATTTTTTTTTTTTACCACAAAAAAGTACTGCTATATTCTTGTATAGATGGGTCCTTTTCTCTGTCTTTGACTTCTTTTGGGGTGTATGATCAATAGTATCACTGAGTTAAAGGGTCTGTACAATTTAGTGACTTTTTAGGTTCAATATTTCCAAATTGTTTTCTACAATAGTTGAATCAATATGCAGCTCCACCAGCAGTGTGTAAATTTACTTGTTTTCCCTCAATCCCATCAACAATCTCTATTTTCCTCTTATCATTTTTGCTAATCTAACGGGATTGAGACAGGACCTCGAAGCTGTTTGTTGATATCTTGCCTTTGTTCATTTGGAATATCTCTTGTTCTTGTAATCTATAATTTGGATATCAGACCTTTATCATAGATATTTGTTAGAAAATTTTTTTTTGAAATTCATTGTTTTTGTTAGAAAAAAATTTTTTTAATTCATTGTTTTGAAACTTCCTCATTCTAACTGCATTTATTTAACTTCTATGGAAGCTTTTTGATTTTATGTAATTTGTTTATTTTGTCTTTTATGATCATCTCTGTCCTTTGCTTAGGTAAGAATTCTCCCCCTGTCTATAGCAGTGAAAGGTATTTCCTTTTTATGTCCTCTAATTTTTTTATATGACCTTTTATATTTAGGTCATGTAACCATTTGGAGTTTATTGCGGTGTAAGCATGACCCAGTTTTCTATGGCAATCTCACTCATTTGTACTACCTCTTCATCTGGGTCACCGGAGTATTTAACTTCAGTTTGAGGGCTTAAAGATCCTAGATAAGGTACTTCAAAATCCTTTCTGATAAGTACTTGAACAGATCTTGGGATTTAGAACTGCAAGAGTCTTTAGAAATCATATAGTCCAACTTCCTCATTTTGCAGATGAGGAATCTGAGTATGTGTACAGTGTGTATTGAGAGAGAATGAGGAAAAAGTGGGGGCATATAGTATCAAGACAGAACATTCTTTCAGGGATGCTCCCACCTACTTCTCACCCTCTCCTCTCCTCTCCTCCCTTCCCTCCTCCTCACTCTCCCAGATTTGCCAAGTGGAGTGATTCTCCATTTAGGAGTTTCAAAGAAAACTATAGAGCCAATAAGCCCTTTGATGCCAAGTCATCCAATGGGATTGCCAGGAGCCAGTTCTGGCCCTGCCCCGCCCCCACCCCGCCCACCCTATCTGCTAAAGTGATCCTTTTCCCTTCAGGCCTCCCTCCCTCTTCTTTCCCAATGGTCAGCTCTCTTTCATCTCCCTTCTTTTTGCTTTGGGGCATAAAAGGGGCGGTGTTAATGAAGGAGCAGTCTGACCCCACCCTACCAAATGATACCCCAGTCTTCTCCACCTGTCTACCCTTCTTCCCAATGATGACTTCCTTTTGATAGAGCCAAGGGAGGAAAGATTCTTGAATTAAAGGGAAGATATTACAGCTAGAACTCAGGTGGAACTTCCTGAAAGCCAAGTCACAGTGATCCTTACCAAATTTGGGACAGGGGTGGTCCTTGAAGGGTAACTGAGAAAAGGGTAACTGGATCTCTGGGGCTATTTAGGTGCACATATCATAGTTATATCTTAAATCACAGCATCTGAATTGAAAACTTTGTGGGCAATCCTGCCTAAAGAGAATGGAATGATATCAATTCTAGTATTCAGAATGGAAAGAAATTCTCACTCACCTCCCTCTCCAGGAAAAGCAAGAAGTATATATGGGAATATGGAACTATTCCTTCATTCATACTGCTTTTCCAGCTGGGAAGAGGACTAGGGCTTCATGGTTACTAGTTTCTGTCTCTGCATTCAGAGTCCTACCAGAGTCTCCACAGAGCTATGAGAAAACATTAATCTTGTGCAGTAGTTTTTAGTTTTTACTATTGTTAGAAAACTTCACTTTAAATAAAATAGTGTCAGATCTCTTGTAATACAATTTTTTGAAGTCATTATTTTAATGTATTTTTTAAAAAACCATAAAGTTCATTTAAAAAAAAAACAATTAACACATAACATTGTTGTGGGGTTTCAGGTTTTCTTGAAGCCCAGATTGAGAAATATTGATGTAGTATTTTCTCCCACTTGGAACCCAAGCCCCCACTGTTAACTCTCAGTCTCTCAGCCAATTTTCAATCTGGAGCAGGATTGCCCACAAAGTTTTCAACATCCCTCCCTGTACCTGTTTTGGGCCTTAGGATGACAGAGCTAGAAAAAACTTGAGAAGATATATAGTCCAACTCCCTTCATTTTAAGATGAGGGGACTGAAGATCAGAAAAGTTAGTTGATTTGCCCAGGATCATACAGGAAATAAGTGACAGAAAGTACCAATATCACCAGAAAACAAGTTAATTGCTTTTCTGAGCCACCCCCTCCCCAATCAAGGGAAATTCAAAACTCACCCTGAATTCTCATAGATCTTCCTCATCCTTGGTTAGCAAGTCCTTCTGGTTAGCTAACCTGAATTCCCCCCTCTCCTCCCTACTTTCATGTCAATCTCCTTTTGTTCTATGATCAGAATAGAGAGTGAGCTCTTCATTACCAGCACTCATAAATCAATCTATCAATCAGCAACTATTCACTATTCAAGGATAGGTATTGTTATGTCATCTTTTCAGAGTTTGGAAATTTTCTTTAGTCCCAACCTCCTTCTTAATCCCCAACATTCAGTTTCTTCCCCTCATTTATCACGTCACCGTTTCAGTTTCTTCCAAAAAATTTGATCTAAGTGCCTTCCTTCTATAGATTATCTCCAATTGATGCTGTCTACACTTGTTTACACTTAGTTTTCACATTGTCTCCATTAGACTTCCTAGAGAGTAGGTATTGTCTGCCTTTCTTTGTGTACCCATTGGCTCCTAGCAGACACTTAATATTAAATGCTTTAACTTGACTTTAGTCAAAACCTAGCAAGGGATGAAGAGTTTTCTGACTTTTATTATTTTGGTCTCTGTCTCAAGCTCTATGATTTAGCTTGCTTCTGTATGTTTCTCTTTTGGTTTTTATGTGTCCCTTCTATGTCTTTCTCTTTGTGACACAATGAAAAGAATGTTTTGAAACATTCTTTTGTTTGAACCCTATCTCTGCTAGTTACATGATCTTGGACAAGTAACTTAATTGAGCTATAGTTTCCCTCTCACTTGCCTCTCTCCCTCCCTCCCCCATCTTTTAGCAGAGATAACTACTCTGCTACTCCTGGTTTTAGTGAAGACAGAGTCTTATACATGTGAACCATTGTTCTTTTTCTTCTTGTCTTCCTCCTCATTCTCCTCCTCCCTTTTCTCCTTCTTCGTCCTCTTTTCCTCTTCTTTTTCCTCTATTTCCCCTTATATTATATAAGAGTATGTTTTATACACGGGGGAGAAGGGAGGAAATATTGAGAAAGAAGAGAAATAAGGGCTAGAAGTCAAAGGAAATACTCCATTCCCTAACTCCTCCCTTCTTGCCCAGACATCAGAGACACAGATGATTCAATAGCTAAATATGGAATGGAGAGGATGGACAGGTGCATTCAGCTGCTGTCAGTGAACATGCCCAGAATTAATGTGGGTTAGTCTGGTCCAAATCTGGCCCCTTAATGCAAGAGAGGGGTATGTGTGTATGTATGCACCAAATGGAAGTTAATTTTTATCTATTTCCAGGGTTCTTAACCTTTTTGGTGTCATGGTCTCTTTGGCAGTCTGATGAAGCCTCTGGATCTCTTCTCATCATAAAGTTGCTGGGTATTTTTAAAAATTTGCAACTGGAACATATGCTGAATTTCAGTTAACATTAGTGAAAACAAAGATTTAATGTTTTTTCTCAACCAAGTTTACAGACCCCAGGTTAAGAATCTCTGGTTGAGAGGGAGCCAGAAGTCCATCCCCACTCCCTCATCCCCACCCTATTCCAGGGGTCTGGGGATAGAATGAGTATTTGAGGGGGAAGGGTAGTTGGGAGAGCAAGAGTGGGGAGTTCCCTATGTCTGGGGCCACGGGGCAGGGGAGGGGGGAGTGTGAGGGGAGAGGTGGGAGCCGCAGCCAGGGGGGTGAGTAAGCGCCTGAGCGGACGAGGGAGGCTCAGCGGCGGCGGCGGAGGAGATGGGGAGGAGGGTAATTACTCAGGGAGGCTCTCGCCACAGCACGTCCCCACAAATGAGAGGCCCGGGGCCCCAGACACCACACAACAAAGGAGTAGGCAATTATTTGGCTCCAGTGGGAGGGGACAGCCCCTCACCAGCCCACTGCAGCTGAACACTGTGGGCTCCCTGGAGGATGGGGTGGTGATGACTGGGGACCACTCTCCCCACCCACCCGGGCAGCCTTGGGGTTCTGTGCCCACTCAGCCTCGGGCATACCCTCTGGCTTTCCTTCTTAGATAGCTGAGGGGAGGGTCAGAGTACTCATCAAGCTGCAGACTTTAGAGACAGTGGGGAGGTGCCCTAGGAAAATGGCGGGAGACAGTTTGGGGACTTAAGTGATCTTTCTCCTCATTCCCTCTCCACTAACCATTGACAACCCAACGCCCATCTGAGGGTTCACTCAGTGAAGATAAGGTTGCTTTGTTAGCCTTAGAGGAACCAGTAACTATCATTTGGGTTGCTTCTCTCCAGCTGTGGCCATACAGCTGGCAACTGGGCTACTCTCAGGCAGGTGGTGAAACCACACAAAAAGGAACCAGGGAGATTCCAGGGCATTTGGCCATGCTATGGAATTCATGCAAGTGATATGCAAATGACTTGCCAATAAGTGTCCTTTTTTTCTCCTTTTTTTTTTTTTTTTTTTTTTTGAGTCAACAACTCAGATTCTTTTAGGGAAAAACGTGGCTCTTTTAGCTGGTTATGACATGGGTATTTTCTGTACCTTCATCACCAAACATCAAAGAACTTGGTCCAAAACCTGCCTCTGACGCTAGCAGGATCATCATGGGCAAATCACTGAACAACCTTGAGACTCAATTTTCTTATCTGAAAATTTATGTTAATAATTCTTATATTATATTGAATTATTTGTTGTCTAGGAGAGAAGGGAAGAAGAGAGGAAGAAAAATATGGAACACAAGGTTTTTTGAGGGTAAGTGTTAAAAACTAGTTTTGCATGTATTTTGAAAAATAAAAAGCTATTATAAAAAATAATTCTTATATTAACTCATACAGCCCTTGAGAGACTCCAATGTACTCCAATGCAATTGTCAAATATTAAATCAAAAGTGTAATTATTAACTAATAATTACTATTGTCCTGGAGAAAAAGGATCCTTTTATAAATAAACCTCCATCTCAGAGGGAAAGGGAACCCACCTCAACAAAGTCATTATTGATCCACCAATCTTCTGAAGGTACTCAGTTAATTAGTAAAACTCCTTCCTTTTCACATTAGTTATATCTTTCTTTGTTTCTGTGTCTATCTGTCTGCCTGTCTCTGCTCTCTCTTCTCCCCATTTCTCTCCTTAAAGTCAGAAAGGCCTGGATTAAAATCCTACCTCTATAAATCTTAGCTACTTTTTTGACCTTGAACAAATCATTTAATTTCTCAGAGCTTTGGGCAGTTCTCCAAGGTTCAAAGTTATAGAGCTGTTGCAATCTATCTCAGTAGGAGCTCCCACACAGAGGACTTATTGATAACTCCCTCAGGACTTTCTATTGAAGTGTGGTTAACCAGTGTCCACAACTTGGTCATTCATTTAAAGTAATGCTTATTAAGTCCATATTTTGTACTTACAGTAAAAATCTTTTTTTGGATGTCTCATCATAGCATGAAGGAGGAATAACTCTGAGTTTCCCGAAGGTTATTTCAGCAGAAAACAAGCTCTGGCAGTGTCTACAAAGTTTGAAGGGCTCAGCAAGAAACTGCTTCTGCTTATAAGGACTTCATCCCCAGAAAGTTGTCCAGCTGATGAAGTATTTTGACCATAGCAGCTCATGAAGTTTGGCCACTGAGGCAGAGAGGGGCTGCAATCTTCACTAGTGGATGGAATGCTCATTCTAATGAAATCTGTCTTGTCAAAAGTATTGAAGTTTCCTAGAAGTAAGGTCTTGGTCTGGACTGATACTCTTAGGCATTTCTTTTCTCTCCTTCCTTCAATACATTTCATACAGTCACTGTGCTAGATCATCTAATCCCAATATAATCCCAATATATTATTTCCTTTGATCCTAAGACAACTGTGTAGAAAGAAACTATCGTTATTCTTACAGATGAAGAAACTGAGGCTTAGATTAAATGACTTTCCCAGGGTCACACACAGATGAGGAAAAAATGTCTGAGGCAGGATTCCTCATCCTGACTTCAAATTCCAAATCCTGACATCAAATCTTTCCCTCTTTCTACCATGGCATCATGACTAATAAATGTTGACTGAATTCAATCAAAATGTACGTTCATTTTGCTGGTAAGGTTTGGTGTTGAACTTAGAGTCAACGTAGTCAATTACTAGCTACAAATTGTTGCTTAGTCCATTGGACATAAACGGACCCTGACACCTCTCTGAATTTATGACCCTTCCCTCAGGATTCCCAAAGGGTATTGAATGTCCTTTCCCATTTATCTCCTGTGCCTGATATTTCTTGAACCTTCCTTTCTTAAGATTCATCACCAAAAAAATCTCTGGGAAACCTTCCCTGGAGTACAACCTATCTCTGATTGCTCCTTTATTCTGGATTCCCTCAGCGTTTCATTTAATTAAAATAATAACAATAACTGGCATTTACATAACACTTTCAAGATTGCAGAATATACTTTGTACCTTAATTCCTCAGAAAAACACCCCAGGTATTATTCTCACCTTTTACAGGTAGGGAAACTGAGGCTCAGAAAAATTAAGTAAATTGCCTGTAGTCACATGTTTGACCCAGTTCTGACTGACAAAAAGTCTAGTATGTACCATCTATTGACTCATGGTGCCTCTCAACTGCATTTATTTACCTTTGTTCACTTTTTCATTTTGTCTTTTTTTAAAATAGTATTTTATTTTTCCAAATATATGCAATTTTCAACATTCACTTTTGCAAAACCTCGTGTTCCAAATTTTTCTTCCCCTCTTCCTCCCCTCTCCTCAAGATAGCAAGCAATCCAATACAGATTAAATATGTGCAATTCTTTTAAATATATTTCCATATTCATTATGCTACACAAGAAACACAAGAAAGAAAAAAAAAGCAAATAATCACCACAAAAATCGTCTATTTGTTGAACATCTGTAATCCATATTCTCCCAACCATCTTTTTTTTCCCAACCATCATCTAGCACCTAGAGTGATGCCCAGTGCACAGTTAGTGCTTACTAAATGTTTATCAACTGACTGATTAGAGAATCTTAAAATGTCAGAAATGAGAGAGACCCTTATAAATCATTAAACACAAACTGCCCATTTTGTAGGGAGAAAACTGAAGCCCAGAGAAATTGAGTAACTGCCCAAACATACAATAATTTGGCAGTGGGGGAGGGATTAGAATCCTGATCTTCTAGCTCTAGATCAATGTTTTTTCTTTCTATCTTACAACCTGCTTCTTCTGACACTAAACTTTCCAGGACAGGAGATGTCTCATTTTTCTCTTTTAAATTTAGAATTTTATTATTTTAAAAGTGAACTTAACAAACATGAATATTTCAGTATACAAAGAATAGGGGTAAAAAGAATTAGATATGAAATAGTGAATTTCAGTTGCCATTTCAAAAATGGTAATTAACAAAACTTCTTGACTTATCTATGTCAGCTGAATGGCTTGTTTTTCTGTTTTTCTTTGACTCCTTTTTTCCCATCCATTACTCTTCTATTTTCCTAGTTTATATTTGCTCATCAGCATCTCACCTAGACCTAGCATTGTGTCCATACTCAGTATCCAGGTACCTAAAGATCTTCTTTCCCTATCCTCACTTAAACCTCCCTCTTCCTCCCCCCCCCCAACTGCCTTGGTCCCCTGCTGGGCCCCAGCCCAAACCTGGGTGGCAGGCTTTGCCATCTATCTCATGCTTAGACATGATTTCTCTTCTTCCTTCCTCAGGAAATGTTGGCCTGGCACCTGCTTCCTTCTCCTCCTCTTTCTTCCCCTCCCCCAAGTCTCTTTCCTCACTGATCCCTCCCTACAGGGCCCCAGGACAAGTATTTGCCATCTGCCTAGTCAGTGCATTCCCTTTGCCCAGCTCCCAGGCTCTCCATGCTGCCCCAGGGGGCCTGGGAAACTAGTATCTCTCTGCCTTACCACATCTCCATCACTCTCCACCCCACCCCTGGGTGCCTGGGTCCCCTGATTCTTCTCTGAGCCCCAGGGGCTGGAAGACCTGCCTAATCTTAAGGTCCTTGTTTGGGTGGAGCCCTAACTCTGACAACTCTTCATACCATCCCACCTTCATATCTTCCCCCTCTTCTCCTTGAAATGTACTCTCTCTTCATTCTCTGCTCCTTTCTCTTCGTTTGCAGCAATGATTTGCATGGCCAACCCAAGCAAATTAATGTAAATTACATGCAAATCATAAGTGAATTCCAGTCCTGGGAGGTAGCCCTTGGGAAAATCCCAGGGACCTCCGGACTAAGTTGTATAACACTGTATATATATATATATTTTTTTTTTGCCTGCACTTAGATTTACCTGAATTTGGGACTCTCTATACCAATGTGAGGATTTCTCATTCTGTCTAGTGGTATAGTGAACTTACAATCAGGAAAGTTCTCAGTTTGAATCTCATCCCCAACTGTTAATACCTCTGCAATTAGGGATAAGTCCTATCTATCTCTCCAAATCTCAGTTTCCCCATCCATAATATGAGGATCACAATATTTGCCCTACCCACCTCCCATGTCATGAAGAGAATACATTGTAAAGCATTGTATAAATGAGAGCTATTATTATTCCCTTCTCAAAGACAACACAAGCTGGAATATTTCTCTTTCAGCCTTTGTCCTTAATTTCTGGAGAGGACAGTTCTACTCCAGAATCAGTGAATGACTCTCCTTAAAGTAAGATTTAAGGGATACTTTGTCAGGGGTTTTTATCTTTCTATATGTCATGGACCTTTTTGACTGGCTGATAAAACCTATGAACTGTTTATATTAAAGCTTTTGATTGTATAAAAAATATATATAGGATTACAAAGGAAATCTTCTAAAGGTCAATGAAAATTAAAGTTGTATTTTGGGGTCCCAGACAAGTTCACAAATTCCCTGAAATCTATTCACAGCCTCAGATTAAGAACTCCTCCTCTAAGGCTTCACCCATCTCCAAAACCCTTTCCTACCATCTTTCCAAATGTCATCCACCATTCCCACCATCAGAGTCATTCTTTTGAGTAAGGGCACTTGTTACTTGGGATTGGCAATGCCCTATTAGTCCATTTACATTTTAAGAATGGAGACCTGAAGTAATGCAACACAATATCAACTTTTTTTGGAGGGCAGCTGGTAGGTTATAGAGAGAATGCCAAGGGCAAGGGGCATATGTATTCTTAGGATGGCAGTTCCTGGTTAGACTATGGGAAAATATTAATGTTAAGGAAGGAAGAAGGCATATGGAAGGAAAAAAGAAAGTTGTTGTTAAGGCTGATAAAGACTTCATCTGCTTTCCAATTTTGTTGGGAGCCAGCATTCTGTGTGTCTCCTCAGAGGGTGACCTTACTCCTCACAAACTGAATATACAACCACCTTAATTTCACTATTCCCCAGTTTTAGCCAACTTCTGGTATCTGGGCCACCTTTTTCTGCCACCTTAGTTGGGCATCCAGGTTGGCAGAACTGTTTAGAAGAGGTCCCAAACCACTGCCTCAGCACCCACAGATTTGGGAGAGTTTCGCAGAAGCAGTTCTAGATGGAGTGAACAAGCTGGGAAGGAAGGAGGACACTGTAGTGGAGAGACAAGGTGGGCATCTTTCCTAACTCCCCTGTTTCTCCTTCCTCCCTTTCTCCTCCTACATTCTCCTGCTCCCTCCTCTGCTTCAGCATTTGATGCTGGGGGTGGGGGAGACAGGCTCCACTCCCGGAAGCTCCAGACCAGACAGATAAACACAGATGGAAGGAGGCAGTCAGCTGCTTTATTTATGGTCCCAGCGACAGGCCCTCTCCTGTCCTACAGTCACTAATCTACTCAGACAGAAGAGGCAGCCCAGCTTCTTTCCACTTTCCTCCCCCCCCCATATTAGTTGCCTCAGGGGCCATAGTCTGAATACAGATTAGATGTACTTCCATCCCTACCACATTGGTCAGGTATATGTCCATGATTCCAGAGTACCCAGGGACACAGGTTACTGCTGCTTCCTCCGTCCCCTGGGAAAAAAATGGGATATAATAGTAATTGTCCCATTCACTCCATTGGGATGGAAGAGAGATTGTTGCCTCTATTTCCACTTGATCAATCTAAGGCTTAGGTCTGCAAAGAATTGTCATCCCTATCCCTATCTCTTAGCATACTGATCTGGACCAGAGGAAGGAATATTCTGTCCAGAGCCAAGAGAATGGTTGGGGAAGTTCCTTTCAGCTCAAGAAACTGGACCACCATTTGGTAGCTTCATCTAGGTCAATCCTCTGCCTCTGGGCTGACCCACATCAGCAGTTGGAGACTATCATAACCTTGGACTTGAATCATCCTGAATGCCCTGAAGTTCTTCCTTGCATCTAATGAAACTCTCCCTTGTTGTAATTAGTGTTCCTAATAAAGAGGGACCAGACAGCCCAGACCCATTCCTCCTCCTCATTCTCTCCCCCCCATCTTTCCCACTCCACCCTCCGGGGCACACACACTCCACATACATTTCCTTCCATGAGCTCAATTTAAGCATCCAGCTCTAAAGGGTTAATTTTCCCATTCCCTCAGTTGATAGATGTCCTCAGCAATGACTAGGTGAGGAAGGGACAGCTTCCTCTTCCCAGCCTCCTCCTCACTGCCCTTCCCTGATTCCTCTTGCTCAGCCCCCCTCTTACCATAATTTTGGGGAAATCTCTTAAGTGTCCTGAAAGAAAAGTTGCCTAATGAGAGGGGCTCAATTTAGGCCATGGGGTCATAGGTCAGAAGGCATCAGTAGGGCAGGGTAGGGCAAGAAGTCCAGAGAGGAGGGGGCAGATCCATACTTGTCGGTGGCTTTGAGGCTGGACAATTCGAGCCTTTAAAGCCTTAAAGATTCTGGGATTTGGCTGCTCAGATCAGACAGTTCTGGCTCCCTGACTCATAGCCAGCCAGACATGGACCTGTTCAACTTGCCTTTTTTTTTTTTTTTTTTTTTCTTAATCTAAGTGACTCTGGGTCAGCAAAAGGCTATGGAGGGGCCATCCCTTGCACAGACCTCTTGTGTGTAGGGTCTAAGAGTTGGGGATGCAAAGTACAATATGATAGAGTTTCTCTCCATGAAGGGCTACCCAGGGGGCTATCAGAGGAGGGGGAGTGTGTTTTCCCTTTCAGAGGGAGGAGTTCTTTGAGAATTGAAACAATCTGAGAGAACATCTGTAACAATGGGAACTCTGCCTCTTCCCCCACCTCATCCCTAAAAGACTATATCTTACTAAAGATAGGAACTGAGTGTCTCTCCCCCAACTCCATCAGACAAGAACTCCCAGAGGATAGGGATAATACCTCCATCAGGTTGAGTGTTCCCCAAGAGCAGCAACCCTGTCTCTTCCCCTAACTCCCCCCATCATACTCTAAATAATTTTTTTTAGGAGAGACAATTTCTCTCCTCTTCAGTCTCCTCAGTCTGGAGCTCTCTAGTATTCCCATCAACCTAGTGACTCCCATCAGTAAGAACTAAGTCTTCATTGGAAAAAAAGCATTGGTTCTAAACTCAGAGGGCTTGGGTTCAAATCCTATTTCTGTTAATTATTTTTTGTAAGAAGCTAGCTAGTCATATTTCCTTCTCTGGGTCTCACTTTCTATATTTATAAAGTGATGGATCTGACTTTCTTACCAGTTCTAGATTCTATATACACCCCTCAGTATCTAGTATAAGGCCATATTCACAAGAAGTGTTTAGTCAGAGTGGCTGGATGTGGGGATGGGATGGAATAAAGACATTAATTTCTCTCTTGGGTAGAATTTGCCCTAATGGACTTTATTTTACTCCTGTCTCTGGTACTTCAAAAACTCTCCCCTTTCCTCCCCCCCCCCCCCAGCTAGCAATCAATCACCTTTGGCCACCTTCTGCTTGTCTATCTCTAGGTTAAACAAAAATTTTAAAAACCATGGAAAAATGTCTTCTCTTTCCCCTTTCTGTTCTGCCCCGGCTGGGCCTGGATATAGGGTCAGAGGTGCTTCCACGTCATCCAACCCAGCACTATCTCAATCAAAAGAAAAATGGTATTTGACGATGAAAGAAAACACTGACTATGGAAGTAAATATTCCCCTCTCTGCCTCACCTGCCATTCCCAGGTTCCCCAAATCCAGTCTGGAAGTAAGGGATGATTTATAGTGTGCTTTGTGCAATACTCTGGTCACTGTATGCCTATGGTTACAGAGATACCATATCCATGTTCCACCTCCTCCTGTGTCCATCAGACTGGGATCTTCCCTTGCTTGAGGTATTTGAAGAATCCAGGAATGGGAAAGGAAAGGGATCAAGGGAGATAATTTTCAAATGTGATCTCAGAAACTTACAAGCTATAGGGCCATGGACTAGTCACTTTATCCTGAAAGAGAAAGGGGGGAGGAAAAGGGAGAGAGGGAGGGAAAAAGAAAGGGTGAGAGGAAAGAGAGAGAGGCATTGAAAGACGGAGAGAGACAGAGACAGAGACAGACAGAGACACACACACAAAGTCAAGAGAAAGAGACAGAGATAGAGACACACAGAGAGAGACAGAGACAGAGACAGAGATGGGGAGAGAGAGAAAATCCTAGAAAAAGAGAAGCCACATTTTTACTGTTTTTTCTTTTCTTTCTCTCTCTCTTTTTAAATTGGATTGTGATTTCATCAGGATAGGGAATTCTCATTAAGAAAATCTCCTATAGATCATTGTACATGGCAACAACAAGATTATACGATGACCAAGTCTGATGGATGTGGCTCTTTCCAACAAAGAGATGATTGAGTCCAGTTCGAATGATCTTGTGATGAAGAGAGCCATCTACACTTAGAGAACTATAGGAACTGAGTGTGGATCACAACATAACATTTTCATTCTTTTTGTTGTTTGCTTGTGTTTTTTTTTCTCATTTTTTTCTTTTTAATTTGATTTTTTTGCACAGCAAGATAATTGTATAAGTATGTATGCATATTTTGGATTTAACATATACTTTTGTCATATTTAACATATATGGGATTACTTGTCATCTAGGAGAGGGAATGGGGGGAAAGGAGGGGAAAATTGGAACACAAGGTTTTGCAAAGTTTAATGTTGAAAAATTGTCCATACATAATTTTGAAAATTAAAAAGATTTAATAATAATAAAAAGAAAATCTCCTATATCCCTTCAAGTCATTACTTGGTCTTCAATTTAGTCTTAGAGAGTAGCCTGGGGCCATGAGTGATTTGCTCAGTCACAGTCAATTGGTATAAGTGGAGAACTTGAACCCAAGTTTTTCTGGCTTCATAGTCAGCTATTCCACATTATCACTGTCATCTGTGACACTGTTCCAGTCCTTTTCAGCATTTAACATTCCTCTCTGAAACTTTAAGGAAGATTCCCTTAGTCTGCCATGAGAGCCTCTCTCTTTAATACAGCATACCTCAAGTCCCCAACTTCTTTCTCAAGCTCCTTGGTCCTCATGCCTGGTCACAGCTCTACTTGCCACCCACTTGCAAGAACAGCCCAGTGCTTTATCTAGGACTCCATCCCAAGGAGGGAAGCTAGTTGCTTTTTCTCTTTTCCATTTTGAAAGATGTTGGGTGCTGACACCTGGGGCATTCTCCCACCCCCTTTTTTGGTTGCTGGCTGCCTCAAGCTGATTACTCTGTCTACATTTCTCTTCCCCACCCTGAATGTAGCCATTTCTGGGCTGGGACTTCTGTCATCATTCAGTAAACAACAATGGCTGAATCCTTTACAATGACCTAAACTCTGATCATAAATTTAAAATGGCTGGAACCAGTTGATACTGGCTAGTGAGAGCTGATTGTAAAATTTTCAGGGTGAGCAATTTGCTCCCCAGAAATCTACAAATACTACAAATCAGGATTTGATTTATTGTTTGCTGATTGTCTAAATTTAAGAACACTATGGAGAAAATGTTGATAATGCAGAATAAATAAGTTTGCTATGTTTATTTATTTATTCCCAGGAACCCATTTTTTTTTTAACATTACCAGCACACGTTTGGCTGGAAGGGACCATCAACTCTCACAATTTTAGGTAAGGAAATGGAAATTAAGTGACTTTTCCAGGAGCACATAGTCTATGAGAGGATTGGAACCCAAGATTTCCTGATCCTGAGTTCTATGCTATGCTACTCTGTGAGGGAAATGTGAGGACTAGGGATCCCACCCATGGAGATTTCTTATTCTCAAATCAAATCAACAAAAACATTTATTAAGCACTCCCTATATGGAGGGCACTCTGCCAAGAGCTAGAAATACAAATACAAGCAGAAAGACATTGCCTGACCTCAAGGAACTTGCATTCTAAAGGGGAAAATACAAAACATAAAATCTAAATGGAAAAGGGGAGAAGGCAGAAATGAGAGAGGAAATCCCATCATCAGAAAAGCAGCCTAGGGAGGAGTAAAGACTTGGCTGGCTTGGGTGTCCTTAAAATAGAAGTTCTGGGAGGAACTACTCAGTCTGAGAGAGGGGCAACAAGGTGATGTTTTGAGAAATGCAGAAGTTGAATGTATTTCCAGGGTGAAGAGGTTTCTATGGTATAGTAGAGCTAGTTTGGAGAGTAAAAGAGAGAAGCTTGGCGAGGAATGTAAAATATGATGGGAGAGACAGAGATTCAATATGGAAAAAGTTTCAATTAACTACTGACCTACTAGTATTAGTGTTTATTGTTCCAGGAAGGAAAAATATTTTCCATCCAACAAAAAATAATTGTCCCCACTTTTGTGTCTATGTCACTATGTGGGCTGTGCATATATATCTGTGAGGAATTGTGCCTGTTGATCTTGATATCATATGATATATTAGGCCCCTCCTTTCAAAATGCCTAGAATGTCATCTCTCCTCATCTCTGCCTTTCAGAATCCTGATCAGCATATAGATTATAAAACTTGGAGTGAAGAAGCTCTGGGTTCAAATTCAGTCTCTGATACTTACTAATCAAGTGACCATGGACAAATAATAGCCTCTATGAACCTCAGTTTACAAATATACAAGGACCTTTGCAGATTGTTCCTCCTCAACTGAAAATGTTTTCTCCTTAAATTTTCTAACACTCTATGTCTTATTTCTATATATTTATCTATATATAAGTAATGGAGTAAAATGTGAGTTTTTTGAAGACAAGGCATTTTTTGATCTGTATATTCCCAAGTGTAACTCAGTGTCTTGCATACAGCAGGTACATAATAAATGTTTGTTGAAACTGAAAATGGAAGTCAGTGATCTTATATAGTACAAAGATTCAAACATGAAGGGGTAATCATTCTCAATTGGCTAAGAGTGAGGGATGTGGCTTTTTAAACAGATTTGTTGTTGTCCAGTCATGTCGACTCTTCTTGATCCCATTTGGGGTTTTAATAAAGATACTGAAGTGATTTACCATTTCCTTCTCCAGCTCTTTATACAGATGAGGAAACTAAGGCAAATAGAGTCAAGTCATTTGTCAAGTCTAATAAGTATCTGAAATCTGAACTCATGTCTTCCTGATTACAGCCCCAGTACTCTACCCTAGTGCTACTTAGATGCTCTATTTTATTTTATTTTATTTTTTGCTGAGGCAATTGGGATTAAGTGACTTCCCCAGGGTCACACAGCTAGGAAGTGTTAAATGTTTGAGACCAGATTTGAACTCAGGTCCTCCTGACTTCAGGGCTGGTGCTCTATCCACTATACCACCTAGCTGCCCTGATACTCTATTTTTAAAAACAGATCATTAGACTAAAGCTTAAATTATCTGAAGCTAGAGAGAACCAACCCACCCTGAAGGGTGATAGGAGAAGAAGTGAGGTGATGATGGGTGGGTGATGAGACCAAGCCAAAGAAATGTTGGCTTGTGGTTCTGATTAGAAGATGGTGGCTATATTGGAAAGGGGTCTGACCTAGATTTATTCAGGCTTCTGGAAGCTGGATAGTTTAGAATGAGACACTTTTTTATTTTAAAAAATAGCTTTTTATTATCAAAATATATGCAAAGATAGTTTCAGCATTCACCTTTGCAAAACCTGGTGTTCTAAATTTTTCTTCCTCCCTTTTTCCCATCCCACCCCAGATAGTAGGTAATCCAATATATGTTAAACATGTACAATTCTTCTATATATATTTCCACATTTATCATGCTTCACAAGAAAAATCAGATCAAAAAGGGGAAAAATGAGAATGAAAACAAAACACAAGCAAACAGCATCAAAAAAGTGAAATTATTATGTTGTAATCCATATTCAGCTGCAACAGTCCTCTTTCTGGATGAATATGGCTCTCTCCAGCACAAATCTATTGAAACTGGCCTGAAATGCCTTATTATTGAAAAGAACCACATCCATCAAAATTGATCTTCGCATATTCTTCTTGTTGCTGTGTATAATGTTCTAATGAGACACTTTTAGCACACTGGTGAGCCTCTCAGATATTGCACAAGGCACCAATTGTTTTCATTAGCATTCCAAGTATGCTTGTCCCCTATCACTTCTCCATTGAATCTAAATCTCTTCTATGTGGGTGTTTCTTTCCATGATAGGAGTCACAAGTCACATAAGTTATGATTTCCAGATTAGCAAAGGCATTAATTCACATAACTTCATGCTTCATGTCAGACTTCCCCTACTGGGCTAAGATAAAGTATATAGGTATGTATTGTCTCCCTCACTTCTATCCTCCATTTTCACCCACCTCACTTCCCTCCACTCCCAGCCATTTTTAAACTGTAAGCTTCTTATTTCTTTCTTTCTTTCTTTCTTTCTTTCTTTCTTTCTTTCTTTCTTT